>QVNW01000263.1:0-188855 GCA_014825475.1 Pseudomyrmex flavicornis
AATGTATAAATAATATTTGTGTGTGTGTGTGTGTGTGTGTGTGTGTGTATAAACTGGCCGGTGCGTTAATAACGGTATCTACTTGGCTGGACTAAAAGAGTCGTTTAGGGGCGCAAACGCGCGCCGCAGTCGCGGCTTGTAATTCACAGTCCAATTTGGGAAGAGAGAGAGATTTTTATGGGGACGCGGGATCATTCGCCGTGGTGAGCGCGTCACGAGACTTTAATAAGAAGAGCCTCACCGTAAAGGTTTCCTCCTCGCTGAGGACCCACCGGGGGACCACCGACGACTCCTCGTCGGACCCGGCGTTACACGGCCACCGCGCGACCCGCTAATCATCCCGATATACGATCAGTAATTCCTGATCGTTATAATGCGCTTAACGCATCGCGAGTCGTTCATTTCCGTAATTCTTCCCGATAATGGCACTGTATGCCATCTCACGTTCGGCCCAACCTCTTGGCCCCATTAAGCCTTGCTTGGGATTTGTCAGCAACGATCGCGTGTATATGTAACGTTTAATTAAGTGAATCTAGTCTTTGATGTTATTACATTTGTATAGAAAGATGACGTTTTTATTTTACGTTCCCTTCAAATAATATACGAATATACGAATGTTATTTGAAGAAAATTATTGATAAACGCAAACTTGAGAAATTCGGATTAGAAAAAAATTTGTCGTTAGAAGTTTTCGAGAAGAATCGCGCGCACATACGTCGTGTTTAGTGCGCCGACGATTTGCATTCTCACTGCAGCACCGAGACCTTGAAAATTTAGCACCATCCATTACGATCGATCGCAGAGCGCACGCGTTTACCCCCTTTACACAACGTGGATTAACGTCTCTTACAAATCAGTTAGCGCGTATTCGCTCCTCCGCGTTATCGCGCGAGCTTTAAGGTCTTATCTGCAACTATCACAATGGCTCGCAACTCGGTGGGAGCGTATTTGCCTGCGAGACGAAACCTAGAATTTTATGAGATCCGATATTAGACCGTCCATCCTCTGCCGCGCCGTGGATAGAGCCGTTGAGTCCTTCCTGCATTAGCGACGCTCGTTAGCCTTCCACGTTCGTTGAAAATACAGACGTTCCTCCTTGACGTAATCGCCGCCGCGCCGTTGTTGAGGACGAGTCAAATCCTTGTTAGGTCCATTTACCGATGCCCGGTGTAATAGAAACGTTTCCATTCCCGCGGGTTCGCTTCAAGAAATTTCAGACATTATGTCGTTCGACGTCGTTAAGTCGCAGAGTCCGACGCGTTGCTCTCGCGCGCGCTAATGTCTTTCGGGCAGTTTCACATCCCACTCTGTGAAAACGTCTCTCCGCATAATTATTCCCCACGCTACGATAATGACGCCAATGATGATGTATGGAAAACGGTCTATATTTTTCTCGCTAATCGATAGTCGTGACGCGTAAACGTAAAGAAGTTCTCTTTCTCCTAAAGAGAAATGTAAATTTTATATATTTATTTACAGCGCTAATAATTTTGTTTGCCTTTGACTAAATTAACTTTTTACATCTTCACTCTCGCGCGATTTGTGTGATTTATAGTACAAGTATCTCTGTGTCTCTTTACGAACGAGGAAATTTGAATAAATTCATCTTGCGCGGCGGGGATCTCCGTTGTCGCATCTTCTCTCGGCGGAGATTAAAACACGAGTCGAATCTGGAAAATGAAACTTCAGCACGTGATGTAAACAAATAATTGCGATATGATGATAATAATAGAATTTTTTTAAGAGGAACATACAGTGGAAAGTTTTACGTATTTTTTTATGTTCACTAACGCGTTGCTCTCTGCTCAATTTGCTCAAAAAGGTAGCGCCTTTATGTCACTATGTGTGACATAATAGCAACATCATGACTGTCTTCTCTGTCTCTTTATTATCGGTCATAGCTTGATTATAATCACTCTGTGATTATTTGCTCAATTGGTCGCTGATGCTTATCGCCAGCACATTTCTCTTCATTTTTCTGATCGGCACGTGTGTTTACACACGTTCGATACATCGAAATTTTCGTCTTCGTCGAGTTTATCTCATTAAAACTCCGGATTGAGCAAAAAGTAAAGTGATCTGAATAAAAAAAAAAAAAAAAAAAAAACAACACCGCGCTTTTATACATGTCGCGCGTATTCTCGAAATATATTCGTCAAACACGTCGAACAGTTTGCGATTTTGATATACAACACTCATTGCTCGTGTATCTTCCGCAAGAAATACGATTGAGAAAGTGATAATTGTCATTACGTAAATGCTGTTTGGTTTAAAAGCTTAGTTTTAAAACGCAAACAGCGCATTTATGAATGACATAGCAGTGACACACGCGATGCTCATTAAAATGATTCAAAAGATTACTTATACTACTTGCATATACATGTGTATATATATATATTTTTTTTTTTTATACTCCGTTGCCGCATAATTCAATCAACTCTCGTGAAGATTTTGAATTCCGTGTTAAGCGCGGAGATTGTGCACTGCCGTACGTGTAATTTTTTTTTTTTTTTGCAAGAAACCGTAAATGAAGAAAAAAATATTATTAGGAAAATTATCGTCTGAGAGGCGTATCGGCTGCAAACTTTACGCAATGAGTCGCGTATTTTTGCAATAATAATTGTCACATTAGTAGTATATATGTCGTTAGAAAGTTGTGTGTGATACTCGCGCGTTAAATTGTCACTTTTGTATTATATGTTTGTTTTTCTGTTCGTTCTTCCTTCTTTCTTTTCCGACTAAAAGCAAGTAACAAAGAATAAAGCAGAAAGAAGATGAGAGGTGAGGAAGAAAAGGAGAATAAAAAGTTAGTCTAACAAAATTGTGAGAGATTTTTGTTGAGCCAACGAAATCATCTGCCATCGTCGCGTTTAAATCTTGTCGCGCGAAACGAAACGAGAAAACAACACCATTTTTTGCCCGTGAAACCCCGGCAACACCTTCTTACAGTGCTCTTTTTTTTTAGGTGTATAATTTGGTTGAAAGATAGGGAGGAACAGGGACGCGGGCTGGCAAAGTGATTTTGTTGTGTCGACAAACGACTTTTACCCATCGGCATCGTGGAGCGAGGCGCACAATTGTGAATCGTTGCGAGATCGACAGACGCTTATAATTTAGCTCTCGTGCAAAAAGAATGGGCGTCCCCGAGATCGAAATTAACGGTGATCGATCGTGCCGGGTGATTTTATTGGCTGAACAAATCGAGCCGCTCGTATTTTTTTTTTTTTATTTTCAGGCGTCGAGACCGCGAGCGAGAGAGAAAATTGCGAATGGATGAATGAAACGCTGCGCAAAATTTGACGTTCTATCGGTTTTCTTTCTTTTTTTTTTCGTAAACACACACAGAGCGAAAAGCGAGCGACAAAACGGCCGGGAATGCGACCGTGCGCGCGTGCGATTGGTAGAAAAACCGATGTCGATTGTTGTGCGATCGCGTAGTGTCGTTGCGATTGTGTCGGCGAACAACAAGAGAGTTCGGAAGTCGCGAAACAACACGTGGAAAGGTCGAGAAAGAGCGCGGTTGTGTGTTCGTTCAAGGAAATTAAAAGAAAATTCTTTTTTTTTCCGCGAGCGAATCGATACGTGTGCAAACATGAAATTGGACAATTGCTAATTAGATCGTCTTCCGAGAGGTCGATGTTTTTCTTTCTCATTTCCATTTCATGGAACTCACGAAAATGTTAATCGCAATTTCGCGAAGCAACCGCGTCCTTTTGAACCACGTTCGAGTTTCAAATAAAAATCGATATAATTTCGATAAGTTCACTTTTAATTATTGAACAGTTCACTTGAATATTTTATATTTTACGTGCAGTTTGATTCTTTCTCTCTGTTTTATTAAAATTTTAACTTTGGTGAACTGAGTTTTAAATGATTTTTATCTACGTTAATCTCTTAGAAAAAACATTTTTACGTTTCAAACGATTAAAACGTGAACTGCCACGAGAATATTATATCGATTTAAAGGAATTTTGATCCTTGATCTCGCGCGTTCTTGAAAAATGTTGTACGCGTTGCGAATGTTGCTAAATTTATATACGAGCAATCCGCATACGAATGTTAGATAATGAAATGACACAAAGATGTAAACGTGAATACGTCTAGGAGATACACGTATATTACGATAGAAATCGTCGAACGACACGCATCTGTAAAACAAACAACTCCTTTCCCTTTACGCTCCTCTTTCTCCTCGAAAAGTCTCTGTATAATAATTAATATAATTAAATTTTAATTATTATTATTATTATTATTATTATTATTATTATTATTATTATTATTATTATTATTAACGTAAAAAAATAAAGATCTGGCGTGTGGTGGTGAACCCGTTTTTTTTTTTGTTTTCTTTTTGTTAGAAATGGCGGAAGCTAAATTGCTACTGAATTTCGATCAATAAACAACAATGAAAGTAATACAACACAAACTTGGTTTGCTTTATTTGCCGGATTATCATCACCTATATACATGTACATGTGGTCGAGACAATTTCTCACTTCTCTCTCTACCTCGTCGATATTCTATGTGCGTCTCAACCTCGTGAGAATAGAATCGTCCTGCAGGAGATCCCCTCCCTCATGTAAATTACTTCTTGTTGTACTATATAATGTTGATTGTTCAAATAAATGCTGAAGTGCGACATTCCTATTTCTTGTGGTCTTGATCATTATTGACAATCTGCGTTCAACGTGATTCTCTCGATGGATTGCGCCTCAATCAATTCGCCGGAGTTTCGTGCACGAGATAAGCGAGACACACACACACTGCTTCGAGATAAAAAGCTCAATGAGAATTCACATCCAATAAATTTTGCAGAAAAGTAACATATATATATATATAGACGGTTTCTTATCTCGCAATAGATACACAAGGCGTTATTACGGTCGGGATTTTTTTTTTCTTCTTCGCTAAAGTTATCGTGGGCGAACACTTTTACTCTCGCGTCTCATTTTCATCCGTTGATGCATCCATGAATAATTATGGTAAAAGTTCACTCGCGGACTCTTAACCGCGGCGGAATAATCGTGGTATTGAAGTCTTTCATTGCATTAATTAAGAGCTTAATGAACGACGTGAGTGACGGCGTTGAAAACGGCGAAAAATCTGTGTTCGCGCGCATAATCGATCGAAACCTGAATAACTCTCTTCGTTCGAGACCTTTTCCTCGCGATTGTCTCTTCTCTAGTTATATATATGTACAAACGAACGAAGTCCGGCTCTGTTTTGTCGAGAGCGATCGGGTGAGATACCTCGAGAGCTATATCTCGCCTCAATCGCTCGGTTATTCCATCTCGTACACCGGCATCGTATAATTATCACACGATATGATGAAATTGCTGTTACAGCCGAGTGACAAGCGGAATAATCGAGCGACATGGAAAAACGCTTGAAATAGCGTCGCGTTAGTGAAATCGATTAGACGTCGTTTGCGCGATGAGTACATGCAGTGTCAGCCTTGTACTATAATTGAGTGTAAACAATATAAAAAACAATTATAAAAAATAATAAATATTTAAAAATTGACAATCACGACAAAAAATTAATAAATAATTTTAACAATTGACAATTATGACAAATAATAGTAAATTTTTTTTAATTATAATATCAATGCCTTAATATGCACATGCAAATGTTAGATTATTAAAATGTTCTATAAAATTGTCTCGCTATTTTGAAACGGTCCATTATGTAAAGAGCGTCGGAAAATATTATTCCAACGTTCGTGAGCCTCCGAGTAAGAGCTTGATATTTGCTCATCATCGAACGCGCATCAGACTCCGAAGGTGTTTCTCGCTACGCCTACGGTTACGCATCGGAGACTTGTGTCGCTGTTGCTTATCGCGAAATCGAATATCGTGGCACGTTTTACCTTGAAGAAGCAATCGCGTCTCCTCCCAGAGATTTTATTGCTCGAGTCGGATGACGTAACTCGAAACAAAAAAGGCTCTAACATTGGATTCATTCGATAACGATCAACACACATATTTTTTTCTTTTTGTCTGATTGTGAGATTACGCTTTTAATTCAGACTTTGTTGGTTGTCGTTTAATTATTGTTTACCATCTATAATATATCTCGTGATCGTTCTTTATTACTCATAATTAAAACATATCTATTTGCGAACTTGGCGCAAGGTGCACACTTCTGTTTGTTTCACTTCTTTTTTTTTTTTTAAATGTCACGTTCTCAATTAAATCAATTACCCGACAAAAATATGTTATTAAAAAATAAATAATGTCAAATAGGAGAACAATAATATTGTGAATGCTTTGGATATTTTTATCGTCTAACGTCAAAGTGCGAATGATTACCGCGAGTGATTAAAGATTGATGAAACTGTAATACGTTCGCCATTCAGAGAACATTATAGCATAGCAAATTATTATCGCGACCGAAATCATCCCCGATTTAGCATAACAAGATTTCTATCGCAACCGTTGTGTCGATGATGTTCATTATATCACAGATGGTCTCGTGCAATGACGCTTTTCGCTGAAATTATTGTCGCGTCACGCTAAATCCGCGCAAAATATTTAGATCGCGCAGACGTCGTCGCCGCGCTGTTGCAATGTATTTGTACGTGTTATTTCCGTACACGACTATTCTACATGCTCGTGAATTAATTGGAAATATATCACGTTTGGTCCGATTCTTTCCACGTGGAGGTTGGACTCCTCCATCGAGATGCGCAAAAAAATAAAATCGCACGAGAATAGCGCGCGCGAAAAACTATCTCAGTGATATATTTCGCTGTTGTTATTCACGTGCGTTGTCAATAATCGAAAACTTCTGAAGCTGAATTAAGCACGGTAAGCTGTGTGGAATGCGAGTTATTCGAATAAGCGATCGTTCGTTTAGCAGAAGCAGCAAAATCAATTCCGATTTGGCGCAAATCAAGTTCCGATGGGAACTCCGGAAGTAACGTACAGCGTGCTCCGAATGACATTCTCAACTTTGCGGAATTGTTTTTTTTTTTTTTTTCAAACGCAATATAAATTTTCTCACTTCCCGCAATGCAAGTTTCTCTGTTACATATTTCGCTCATTTGTTTTCCAAAACATATCGCATTTGACACGTTTGCTTATTTTTTTCCTGTTTCGTAAAATTTAATCTTTTCAATAACTGGTTCGCGATCCACAACGATTTTGCGGTTGCAAAGTTAGCAGGTGCCAAGAAGAGGATTTAGATGAAGGCGTCGCCTTTGCCGTATGTACGGCAGAACAACCGCATAACAGCTCGTTTCTTCCAGCCGAACGCGATGTCCAATTTTGTAACGGGCTTAAAGGCACTTTAGTCACCTCTCGCGCCACACACCGAACGACACGAAATACGACTGACCGTTATATTCTGAACGCGTTCGTTTGTCTCGTAAATCTCGGCCGAGTAAGCCGTAGCGTTGTCGTCCCTTTTACAGCGCCGAATATCTATTCGACGGAATAATACTCCTCCGTCCACCAGCGATTTTTTTTTCGCGGTGATGAAAAAGGCGCGCACGCCACTCCTTTTTACCCCGCGCGCGCGCGAGAGAGTATTTTTACAGTTGGTTTTTACAGGCATTGTTCGCGGTTTATGTCGCGCTTATTTTTACGGCCGTTAAAGGTGAAAGAATATGATCGCGCGACCGGGAAACGGCACGTCGATTTCATTGCCTGCGTTCGCTTCCTGCTGCGGCTTCCTCGTGCGCAAATTAACCGTCTGATGCATTATTCATCTCCCGTCGGAACATATATATATATATATATATATATATATATATATATATATATATATATATACATATCACAAATAATTCTCTATTCGAAATAATAATCTCCTCATATCGCTAAAGACGATGCAAAGAAGTTAAACATCTTATTTTGAACAACGATATAATTAGTTTCGCACGCAATTCGTATAATTTTGCACTTAGGTTTGATATAAATAAAAATTCCTCGAAAAGTCAAACATATAGAAACGCATTTCTGCTGTAAATAAATTTATGATGTAGAATAAATTTATACACACATTTTATATAAACCGGCCCTCATAAATTTGCGTATTAGGCAATTAATTGATTTCTCCAAAATATCGTCTCGCGCGCAAAGACCTCGTGACGACAATAACACGCGCACTCTTAGGAACGACGTAAAAATCTCCGAGAGACATTAATATGCAAATTTCGTACGCGCGACGATTACACGCCGGTGGCGGAGATCGCGGCTTCCTGACGGCGCGGCGATCTCCGCCAATCGAGGCGAATGGGCGTCACGGCGAAGGTATCGCGTTACGATCTACTACTCACTTCGGAAGCGCGCAAACGTGCTCCGGGTAATCTCTACCGAGAGAGTAAAAGACCAGGCGGGGATAATGCCGATAATCATAATCGCGGTCATCGATAGCAGCGGTGGGCCGCGCGCGATCCGCCGCCATTCCTTCGCCGGAGTTCGGTGAGATACACCGGGCGTGTCGATCATCGTGTCGATCTCAGATGGCAGTTTTCTTCGACAAAGTGCAGTAGCACTTTTTTGTTTGAACAGAAAGAAATCTTTCTCAAGGTTAAAGTACATTTTATCGTGTACATACTTTAGATAGAAATTAAACAATTTGTTTTTTTTTTTTACGCATATTCGCTGAGAACAAAATCTGTTTTAGATTGAAAAGTGTATATGATTTAAAGATCGATTCGGTGATATGAACATAGTCCTCGGTTTTCGCGTGTCGACGCGCGCGTCGGTCGCACTCGGTCTCCGCAACGGAGACACGTGCTTCCGGTTCCTCGTGTCGGTGAAAGAACGACGGTTTAAGTGCCCTGCGCGCCATCCGGGCGCATCCACGCGAGGCAGATTATTATGTTAATATGCGAATCGGTGTTTTAATTACGTGTAGAAGTGTGCATCCGATTACGGCGCATCACGCGAAAGGCGAGATTTGCCGTAGAACATTTTCCTTGGCGTGTTTTATCGCTTTTCGTTGAAGACGAATAAAAGCGCGACTGGGAATCTGAAATGCATGAGATCTCTCCAAGTAGATACACACGCGCGAATAAACGAGATAAATTCTAGTGGTTCATTTTCAAATCATTTCGGTGTAATAATATTTCCGCAAATGGAGGTCGAGTGATGTAACGATACGTAACGAACCGAATTTGCAATAACACACACCGAAAATGCGAGTAAAACATATAAATCCCATCTTAAATGGCGTTCGCACAAAAAATATGACTTCTTTTAAACATCGCTTTCATACAACCGCTACAGATTTCACCCCCAGTGGCGCTAGTCGCTCCCCCCCCCCGGGCTGGAATCACAAACGTACTAATTTGACGTTACACCTGTCACACCCTCGTTAGCACCGCTCCCCCACCATTGACAGTGACATCGGTCACTTCGGAAGTCGTTCTCCCCTTCCGTCGTCTCGTCATGGCTCACCGATCGTACGATCTCTCCTTTCCCCTTACCCCGAGCCGGTCATCGGTACAACAACGGCTCTTGCGATGGACATCGGGAAAGAGAAAGAGAGAGGAAAAACGCAGCGCGTGAAACCAGGTGCCAGCCAGGAAATCGTCGGATGGTTTCACCTCGGCGATGCGTGACACGCGCGAACAATGAGCAGCGTATCGAAAGGGGGTGAAACTGACCGACAAGAGCAAGAAAGAAGGAAGGGAAAGCGGCGAAAGAGATGTCTAATGCGAGGAAAAGCGAGAGAGGAGTAAAATCCGCGAATCCTCCGAGAAGAAAGAGAGGGAAAGTCGTGAGAAGAGAAAGGGAAACGCGAACGAAGGACGGGCGGGGAGAAAAGATAGGATAGACAACGAGAAAAAAACAACGACGACAGAAGGGGAGGAAACAACGAGGAGAAACGGAGAAATCGCGCAAGAGGGGATGATAGCAAGGTGGGGCTGATAAGAGAGGGGCAAATTCGTAATGGAGGGAGGAAAGCGGCGCAGGCGCTAATCAACCCCTTTCAACCTCTCTCACAGCAGACATGCGCTCTGGAACTCACGTTTCCTCCCCGATTTTCCTCATCCCTCCGTGTGTGCTCCGTCCTTCTCGCCGGCTGTTTCGTTCACACCTACCGAAATTATTGTTATAGGCGTAGCGGCGACGTCTGCATGGACTCACGCGTGCACGCTGCAATTTGTGCTGCAACGATTCGTTTTCGCCGATTTTTGTGCTGGATTTTTTTACAATAATTGACGTGAAAGATCTTTTCTAAATTTTTTTCTATTATCAAGCGCTTACAGTATCTTATTCGCGCTTTGCAATCTTCTTTTATTTGCTACTTCTATCTTTTTGATGCATCGCAACTTGCATTTTTAATTTTTTACTTATATAACGCACTTGTAATCTATACTCACACATTCAGAAACATCTTGAATAAATTTTCCAAGAAAAGCAGAGTAATCAACAGCAGAAAGAAACACACACACACACACACACACACACACACACGCACACGCACACGCACAGACATAGAGAGAGAGAGAGAGAGAGAGAGAGAGAGAGTTCATGCACTTCGCTCTGATACCCATTTGTATGCTAAAATCTCAGGAGGTGCGAGAGGGTGGTTCGATGAAGTCGCCATACAGGCGGACGATTCCGGTTCTCTCGGGATCTCTCGCTATCGCAGCGCCAATCCAGATCGCCTTCCTGACATTCCACGGATCGCGCATTAGCGAGGCGTGTACGTTGCGCTTCGATCGGCCGGCGCATTGCACTGATTTAATAGTCGACTGATAAAAGTAGCCGCTCGCTACAAGAGACCGGTAGCCATTCGCAGTCGGCGCTACATGCTTGCTCGACCTTATCTGGAACACCATAATTATACCTAGCGACACCTCTCGCACGGCTCTATTAGATCTTCATCTTGAATTGCTGCCGCTTTGTTCGCGGCATTTGCAAGGTGCGAACAAATCTTTCGACTTCTCGCTGCCAGTTGAATACAGGAATAATAATCATTAGTTGAAAAACTATAATATTTTTTTTTCTATTATAATCATTAAAAAAATTAAACTCTCGTTTAAACGTATATATATTTTTTTAATTGAAATCGATTCGAGAATTTGTTTTTGTTATTATTATTTGAGAATTTTCTTTTTGACGATAAAAAAGCAATTTGCATAAAGACGGAGAATGAATCGTAGGACGATACGAACTTGCGACAAGATAATGTCGACTTTAATTACGGACCGAAACTTCTCGTTCGCGCATGTCGGGCCCGCAAATTGTCGTTACTCCTGTTAATTAGTTATCGACGAACATTTCGCCGCTCCCTTAATGGCTGTTTCTCTCGAGAGACACGAGCATGTAACAATCATATAGATGCAGACGTTTTAGACGGAAATAGAATAAGGAAATAGAAGCAGGATCGAGTTCGTGTTATCGCGCATGAGGATAATAATCACCTAAACCGCGAACGTTCTGTAGGTTTTAGTTATATGATGCTTTTTTCCTGTATGCGGTCGCGCAAGAACTTACTCATTTTTCTTATAAACAACTTAAGCAATTGAAGAAGTGCTGTACAAAACGCATGTTTTACTTCTTTTTATTATACACATGTACAATAATATATTAAAATAATCGAGAGAAAAATAAGATTTGCTGTTATTTGTTTTACCTGCGAATTATTATTTATCGGAATAATATTATTTTATTGAACAAACAGATTTTAAAGCTCGTGATAACGTACAATTAAGTATCGAGATCGATAATCCTCCCTTGCACGAACCAATATGCCGAATGTACGTGCAAATATGTTTTTTAAACAAATTTATTTTTTATGTGTAAATTAATACACATGGAAATTCGAATTAAATTCAATTCGAAAATCCATATAGAATTTGGTTTGCATCTCATATATGTAAAATATCCAATTTATGAAATTTAAGCATTTCATTGCGAAAAAAAAAAATCATCTTGATCAGGAGTCGAACTCGGATTTCCCGCCTTTCGTGCGAAATGTTTTGTCAAATATATAATTAGTTGGTGAAAATTTATCTATTTTCCTTAATTTTTCTTCACAAACAAGCCTCTGAATTTCTCTCATGAAGAATAAGTATTAAACATTTTCATTCCGACATTTTTTCTATTGCTCACGAAGAACTCGCCGGGAAAAGAAAATCCTACCCCCTTGCGCGATTGGTGCGGATACGCGAGATTTCCCACATTGCAGCGGCAACCTCCTTCTCTCAAGGTAGTCGCCTCGTTGGCATTCCACACTCGTATTAGCGAGGCGTGAACAGATCCTGACACCAGCGCATTGATTTAATAGCCGATGCCCACACTAGGATCTTCGCAGCGCGGTGTCGTTTCTCGTCGTCTTCTATATACGAACGGACGTAGGTACGTACCTACGTGCGTATACGCGCGGCACGCGTGTGCGGAGGAAACAATTGAACGTCATCCTTCCCTCTCTCCGTTTTTCACTCTAGACCTCTTTCTTTTTCTCTCTCTCTCTCTCTCTCTCTCTGATCGCCGCGCTCTTTCCATCTCTCGCTCTCTTTTCTCGCTGCTGCTCACTCTTTCTCTTTCTGTTCCTCCCTCTCTCGCGCTCTCTGAAGCTTAATAAGCACCGCTACCTACATTCCATTTCCGGTGATGCTGACGTCACTCAACAATCCGACTACGGAGAGCGAGCGAGCGCGCGGAGAGCGAGCCGCGCGAAGCTTCCACACATACATCGTTTACGTATATCTCAATAGCGAATCTTCATGTTTTTCCGCGATTTCCTGTTTAGTTCGAGAAGGTGGTGGCAACATCTTGCACCACCACCGACAAAGTAATATTAATATCATTAATTGTAGGTTCGCGTCGAAAAGCAAAACACACACATGTGCGATTTTTAGACGTGGTAGCTCGTATAGTTTCGCGCGTCGCGTGCGGCGCTTTTCTCTCGCAGAAAACGTAAGTAGATTCGATAAACTCAACATACGTTGCGTCGTACTGCACACTTGACGTGATCGAAAACACGTTCGCGAACCGACGTCATCGTCTAATGATCGTTCTCGGTTCCACTCGAGACCATCGTGACGCGCCGCAATGTTTAAGTGCCGAATCCACTTCGCGGGATATTCCTCGGGATCGTCCTTATGCTAAGACCTTGTTCGGCTCTCGGTTATTTTTTTCGTCGATTTTCTGTTTTTTTTTCCTCGCGCGAGATTGCGGCCCTGACGAAACACAGAGAGAGAGAGAGAAGAGAGTGGGAGGGATGTGTACAAGCGGGAAAGGTAGGAAAAAAAAAAAGAAGCAAGGAGAGAGACCGCAGTGACGGAGACAAACGTAGAGCGGGAGACGGACGAATAAAAACGTAAGAAAGGAAAAGAGAGAGAACCGATCGTGCGCGTCCGACAGCAACATAACCAGGTAGGCCTTGAACAACTCGGGACCCACGCGCGTACGAGCTCTCTAGGAGTGTTGGCTCGTATATAGAGGCATTCTCGGCTGGCGCTGCCGGGCAAAAGACAGATAAATAACTCAGGTATGGCATTGGCTAAGTAAACGAGCCTACGCATGCGCTCGTGAAACGTACACCTGTACGTCCACGTGTCGCGTACGTGCGTATACACGCGTAACGTCTGTGTATAACGCGCGTCACACGAACGACGACGATGTATATACGCGCCTCTTGTATACGGTACACGCTCGCGTAGGCGGACTCGGACTTATCCGTGTATGTCGTCAATTTTTTGTTTCTTTTCATTTTGCACGCTTATATACGCGCGAAGTGCGCTCGAGTACGTGAGTGCGCGTGCACGTTTATGCGTTGCACTCGCCGGTGCAGCACGATAAAGATTGAAACGCACGCTTCTCTCTCTCTCTCTCTCTCTCTCTCTCTCTCCCGACATACGCTTGACTTATGTCCACGTTGCCTCACATTGCTCGCGGAAACGCACTCGGTCGCGAAAAACGACTCAGTTTGGATTTGACCGAAAGAGGAAACATGGGAAAGTATCTTCTCGCGAAAAAGCAATCTTGACAACATGATCTTCTCTTAAAGTTTTTTGTATTTCGTATATTTAAAAAAAAGAAAAAAGTTTATCTCCACTAAAAAAGCGAGGACGCGTAATACATTCAGTTGGAAAATTTAGTATTGATCCTTAACCTTACCAAGAGGTTTCTGTTACGTGTAAACGTCGTTCCCGAAGAGATAATTGAAAAGAGGATGTTGAAAATTAGCGATTGTCAGTCGTGTATATTGGCGCGTACGAGTGGCAATAAATTTTTCTTTCCGCATAAATATAATCCCACTAGTATACGTGCGTGTACACGGAAAGAGAAGAGGATAATTGTTAGGATATAGTTTAGCTAGACGACACACGCACAACGATTTTTCATTCATGTTTATTTTTGTTTCTCGCTCACGAAGGAGCTCACAATCACCCGGTAGCGAAATTTGGCACTTGTAGAATGAACATCGCATGCAATGGAGATACGTACGTACGAACTGACGGACGATCGGGCGCACGCCTCCTTACTCACTTATAAAGTTAATTGAGGGCAAACGTCCACCGCGGTCTATACTGACTAACCCGAAAACATTCGTCGGAAAAAGCTTCGGGAGATGTCATTGGAATACATACATAGGTTGTTTTTTTTAAATTAAAAAAAAAAAAAAAAAAAAAAAAAAAAAAAAAAACCGCGAAATGTTTCGTGTCACGAATGGTGACACGTGTCGCGCGCGTTTTTTTCGTACATCGGTCACGTCAAAAGTAATTCATCATTTTCTCAAATTGCTTGCGTAGTTTGTGCGATACGCGCGCGATCAGACCGTACAACGCGTTCGCGTGCGGTCATGGAAAGTTGTTTTTTTACCCAACCTCGGACCAAAGTACCGGCACACTCGTGAGTGTCACGCACATTACAAATGCATCTCGACTTCGCGAAACGCACTTCGTGCGTGAAACGTGTAATGACACGCTGTGACATAAATGCGACCTACATATATATTTGTCAGTTCTCACGGAGAACAGCTATCGCGCGTGTATGTAGAAAAAAAAATAATAATAAGGAAGCTTTTTCGTTGGCGATAACTCGCCAACGCGAATTGAAACGCAGTAGCGGCAGCTTCGAGAGTCAGAAGTTACGAAGCCGCGAGCGACAAAAGCTTCGACGTCGTCGCGCGCGAACAATCGCGCATGGCGCGACAAATCCATCAGTGCCTCTCTCACGCGATATATCTTGGTGCATACTCTTCCTGCTCATGCAAATCAGTCGCCCGGTTGATGAAGACGCCTCTCTCTCTCTCTTTCTCGTGTGCGATAGTCAGCAGATTTATTTACTGTCTATTTTCGTCTGACTATCGCGATCGCTTTGTTGGCTTATCATTTAGCTAATACTCGCGTTCCGTTGTTGACCTTCACGATTGCAAAGCTACTGTCGAGTGTCCACGGATTGCGCGGAAAGCATTCGCGTTCGAGCGGCTTTCGGCAAAGCTTGGGCCTTCGAAGTGCAACATATCGCGCTATACACACTGAGACCTGTTTCCCCGCATTTTTGTCTGCGCGCGCAGGTAAAGTCCTTCTAAATTATTTACAAGAACAATGTCGCGAGCGATTACGGGATTTACAGCGGACGGATTGACACGTAAGAGTGTGTGGCGCCGCGAAAACTTCATTAAAAATTTATTTCTTTTATTTCTGTCTGACACATTAAAGAAACAAACCTCGAAAACTTTTGTACAAAATTGCTGAAACTCTTTCAGGTCTTCTCTGTTGCAGAGGGCGCGTCGATAAAATGATATATATGTAATGCTTGTTAAAACGTCAGTTACTATTGCCGGTTACATTCTTCGAGACGACAGCCACAATTAGTCATTCCGTCATTTTGTTTTCCGATGTTCGAGAAATTAATTCGCGCGTCACGTTGTTTGCGACTGTTCGAAGACTCATTCGTATCACGTTGACGTGATACATAGACGCTCGCACGTCTCATTGCGTGGATTACGATGTACTACGCCGTCGTCGGGAAGAGGTGTTTATAGGATTCGACGTGAAACGTACGGAAGTGATCGCGCTAATTTCACAGCGGCGCGTATTAATCATGCATTTTTCATTCGCCGGAACGGGATCGAGCTTGCAAATCGCTGAATGGACGCGCGGTCGTCCCCTGATGAATTATAGTAACGGCGTGACAAGCTACAAATATTGAATCTAATTATGGTAATGCGCCGGAGAGCGATCTATTTGCATTGCTGAATAATGAAGACACACAGGTGGCACACGGAAAGATCTCTCACCCTGCGAGTCGCGCGCGCGCGCGAATGGCCCAAAGGGAGCCACGGGGATAAACCTGGCGGAGAGAGACGTAGGGACGTAGAAACGGAGAAACAGAGACGTAAATAGAATGATTACCGGATCGCGCAGCCACGAGCTGCGAGACGGAGGAGAGATAAGCGTCCGTCTGCGTTCGGATGCGAGTTTCTTGCTGCGATATGCCGGCGATCGCGAGATAATTTCTTTATATCACGGTGAATTTATAAGCGAGGATCTCGCCGTGTGATATATCTCGCGCGCGCGATCAAAACACAAATGATGAAGTGGTCTCTCTCGGATTTATTTTTAACATCATAATGCGGCTCAGAAAGTGGAGTAATATTGAAGAACAAAAAAATGAAAAAATGAAAATATTTCAAAAAACTAAGAAATCTCTGCAAACAAAAACCAAACGACTTGTTCAAAAAACTCGAGAATTATTTTTTGTATAACAAAATATTGTTACTCTATGTGCCCTCGTTTTTTTTTTTTTTTTATATTGCGCCACAGCGCATGTTGCGTGATTCATCGCGTGTGTATTTGAATCTTTCGCCTTTTTTTTCCTTCCTCTTGAATTATTTTCGCGCTTACACGTCGTCAACACGCAAATCATTAATTAAATTATGTCACACGGATTTCGTGTCGTCACGCTTGAAATTGCGAACGAAGCCGCGACAACTCGCTTTTCTTTCCACATTTCGCGACACACGAAACGTGCTGGAACAGTTCTCATGCGGCGACACGTGCACGCACTCGCGTGCTGCACGCCGCAACTTTTCGCAATGTGTTTCACATATACGACGCGACCCGCGGGACCGATAAAGCGCATCCAGATTAAAGTCTTTTGCTGGGAAACTTTTTCGGCGAATCTCGTCGAGTTTCTTTCGGTCTAATCGAAAATCTGCCGTGAAGTTTTCGCCTTCGGGAAGCGCCCGATGATAAAGTGTCTCCGAGTGACCAATTCTGAATACAATATCGCGCAGCTCGGAGAACATTTCTCCTCCACCAAGACGAATTTCGTCTGTTTCGTGTCTCCGGAGAGCGATCGTCTTGATTTACGTATTTTTAATACGTCGATTCAGAAAGTTGTGCGAAAGCAAAAAAATAAAATTAAGTGTACTGATGAAGTCACTGAAAATAATAAATCTAATGAATATTCCACCGTATGCGTTTGATGCAGACCAACATCGCTTTTTCCCGTGCTTATTTTTTTGTTGTTAAAAAAAGACGTGATATATACGTATAGGGCAATTTCCATTAATTTTTCTTCGTGGGAGATCCGCTCGTTCCGTCGAAATCGCCATCGGAGGTACCGCCCCGGAAGGAATTCCGCGCGTCGGGCTCGCCCAGCAAGCGGACATTTAAACGAGCCAAAACGACGGGCGCGTGTCTGCCGTGCCGCGTGTGGAACGCGTGTCTCGTGCCGGCGTTGCATTCCGCATGCCCGCGGGAGGGCGATAAAACGTATGCAGATTAAAACATTTTATTTGAATGATAATATAACACTTGTTGATGCAAGCGCGTTGGCCTAGGTTAGCATAATAAACATTATGTAGATCTCCGCCGCAGCCGCTATCCGTTCCGGCTACATCCCGGCATTACACAAACGTTAAACTCCGCCGCGCACAGCCGCCTGCGTGAGTGTGTGCGCGTGCACACGTACTCACCCTTCCAGTCTCTGGTCATTCTCTTCGTACCCCTCCTCACCCTTGCCTTCATTTGTGTGTCTGTGTGTGTGTGTCGGGCCCCTTGCTGCCCTTCCCCCTCTCACTATATTCACGAGAGACGTTCATTCATTAAAAGCGGCAGACCGCGTGCATTCTCAATTTTATCGATGCTCCGATCGACTTACCCGTTGCGTTCCCCTTTCACTTCGGCTCGCGGATCCGGACAGCCGCGCGAGAAACGCGCGACTTTTCTCGTCGGACACCTCGTTGTGACTGGTTCTCGAATTTTTTCCCACCTGTAGATGTTGATGTTTTAATAATCTTCTCGGATGATTTCGTATCAAAGCTATACGTACACACACGGTGCAATCGTGCGCGCGGCGATTGCACGTGCAAAACTCGTTCGTAAACATTCTCGGTATCATGCGTAGCGGATTCGCCTTTATGATATTACGTCTGGTGTGTGCGTCAGCCACGTTTTACAACCGTTCCGTTCCTCGTGGCTACATGCAGATTCTTTCGGTGACGGAACAAGAGAGAAAAAGAGAAATGATACATACACGAGGTGGAAAAATATTTTACTGCGACGCCGCACTGGTCTGACAGTATATGCAATATCTCGAATTCCGTCTGCGACCGAACTAATATCGGGAAAATACGCTCCGTGCAAAAATCCGATCTCGTACATTTAGAGAATTTTTTTTTTTTATCTTGCATCTCTCTGTCGTGTGACTTTTTTTTAGTTTCACTTTCACGCAAAGAGAGCAACAAGGATTACGAAGTTGTTGAATATATTTTTGATAACACACATACGTTGAAAATGAATAAATCGGTTTGAATAAATCGGTGTTGTAAGACTGACAGCTTCATATCTGGTGGCAAGTTTAAAATAGGTCGAGTCATTTCATGGTGTCGTGTCTCTCTCGGTAGCTAGCTATGAACTTCAGCAGCGGGTAGACTGGTATCGTCATTCCGGCACCAAGTGGTCGCGATAATAGGACCTATGACACGCACATACGTGCACACACGCGCGCACGTCTAAGTTAAGTGGCCGGTACTCGCTGAAAATAATGTCCAATTCCGACGTAACTGCACCTATGACCCTGACCCCGCGATGCGATTACCTTGAGCGCTCATTCGGATGTCCCGAAGAGTGCTCTTGTATGCACGTGTTGTGTTGCATTGGATCATATTTTACTTGAAATGTGTGTTGATGTAATGTATTTTTTCTTTCTTTCAAAACTGCGTGCGACGATTCATAAGTAAATAATTTTATTGATTTGGGTTTTTTTTTTAAATTGTAAAGCTGACTTCTATTATGTTATTGTTTTTCGCTTTAAGATATTCTGAAAATTTGAATCTTATTAAAAACTAAAACCAGCGGTGTTCGAACATACAGATGACTGAAGTTGGAATAAATTTTAATGTGCAAACGTGTATTCAATCCGGAATGAATGAACGCTATGACGTAATATATAACGCAACATTCTAGAGAGAATTAAGTAGCAGTTTTTTATTATACGCGCGTCTGAGAATTTCAACTTGTGCAACTTCGTAAATTACACGCGAGAAAAGCAGTTGCAAAATGTTGCGGACACGTGTGCACGTTTAATAGATATCACGTTTAATAGATATTGCTTTAAAGATCTCGTGTATGCGAATCGGGTGGCAGAATATTACAAACCACCTGTCAACACCTGCCAGTTTCGCCCACAAGTCTAGTCGTTCTTCGGCGAATGATGAAGTATAATCTTCTTTTTATCCGGTATAAATATCTCTTCTTATGAATAATAAATACATATTTATACATTTTTTGCCACGCGCTTCCAAGTAGATACTCGCTTTGTCGATGAATTTTACATTTAATTTTTTATAGAATCATGCAAATAAAAATTGCTCTCTGCGAGATCCATATAAGTGTTTTAATTGTCTCGATAAATATTTCTTCAAGCTAAGATTCATTGTCTGTTGTGTGTGTCAAATTCTTCTTTCCCGATCGAACGACGAGACACGGGCTCCCTTCGGCCGTCTCGTAAACAGCACTTGGTCGGGGCGCGAAACGTAACTCATTGGACGGAAGGAGTCGCTGTAACGTAGCCGGTGCACGCGTCGGAGTTAAGTGGCAAAATAATGTCTAATTCCGACGTAAGTGCATCGCATACGCGTCCGTGACTCTCCGTCGTGTGGCGAAAGAAGAAAGCAAGGAGAGGAAGAGAGGGCGGCGGTCCGGTTAACCCCGGATGTCCCCTTGTGCTTTGCCCCCCCTCCCCCTAGCCATTCCTTTTTTCATCCCCGGTCCCACTACGACGACCACGACGACCGTGCTCGCCGCTTTCAGCCTGCGTCGCGCCGCAATCGGATGTAAATGCCATGCAAATTTCCAACGGGGGAGAGATAGAGATAGAGAGGGCCTCCGAGCGCACTCGGATGCAGGTACACTATCGGCGTACCCGGCTACCGAATGTACCGGGTGGCGCGATAAACGGGCCCGCCGCGTCTGTCGGCCGCGGGGAGAGAGAAAGAGAGAGGGATGGAGAGGTTTGCACCGACCCCCGAGAGGGATCGAGCACGAATTCCGTGCGCGGAACCTGCTGACAAATTTAATGGCCGTCCATTAAATCGTCTAAACCGCGATAGCGACGAAATATTTACCTGCGGAGAAAAGGACGCGTTCTACTTCACGGTTGTTTTTTTCCTCTCATCCGATCTTTTCATTCCTCGTTCCCTATTTACGAGCAATTACCGAACCGAGCACGATTATCGCTAAACGCGGGTTCACGCCGTGTTTTTGTTTTAAATACGATAATGCCGTATTTATGTTGTAGAAAACACACAAAAGATGATTAATAATAATTACATGAATGATTTATGAATTGTTTTTGTAATTATTCTCGTTACTGCACATCGTATGTTGTGTGTGTGTGTATGTGTGTGCACCTTGTTTTTTCTATTTGCAAAACTTATCATATTTTATGTATCTCCGTATGTATACATAACGAAAAACGGTCTCGATCTTGCGCTGCAAGGAAACTATGTACCTACTACGAAGTGCTCAAGTTCCGCACGCTGGAACTCAATTTCTTACACTTGCCAGCCTCTTCCTTTCTTCCTCTCTCGCACCCATCCTCAAGAGGATTTGCCGTAGGATTTGCATTTCCATCGTATCGATAGTGAGTCGCACACCGGCCTTCCGTGGACGTTCCCGCACTTTCTGAATGCGACTGCTTTTCGCTGCCTTCGCACTTCATTTCTCATCGACGATATTTCTTGCGCGACGATGGTAAAATATTATATAATAAATTATATCTCTAAAAATGATGTTTTTTTAACTCACTTTTTTAAAATCACAAATTACAATGCGTACGCGTTATGTAATTAAATGGGAATTAAAGATGTTTTTCTCCTCGGTAGGTTTTTTACGCGCGAAACGCGAGACACGGAAGCGTGCCGGGCAGATGAATCGTTTGTTGCAAAAACTCACATCAGCTCTCCCTGAAATTCAATTCCGTGTCCGGACGGCGGTATAGTCAGATCTCGTTCGAGGGTAAAGGCATAGGGCGTGAGGGGTGAGAGAAAACGTGAGGAATTAGCGGTCGGACGCGTGCAACGTGGACGCGACGGCATTGTTGTCCGATGGCATTAGCGATGGTAACAGTACAGTAGGTGAGAAACTCTCTCCTTCTCTCACTCTCGACCAGCAAAACACAAAAAGAAAGGGAGAGAGAGAGCATCCCCGCGTGCTGCTGCGTATCGGCTCTTTGTCACCTTTGTTTGCGATATAAATAGGGGGAGGCAGAATGGGCCTCGTGTCGATTCTCGGCGCCATCGACAATTTTTCTAAGTGCGCGCACTCTACACGATTTTACTGTCAAAAGCAATTGTTCTCTTAAATAGTGAAAATTCATTTTTCACATTCGAGCCAGCAATTTTTGACGCTTTAAATTCTCTCGCATTTCTATAACTTTGTGTTGAAATTTCAAATAAAGTTGCATTGTTTTCTTAATTTTTATTTCTTTAAAAAAAAAAAAAAACTGTTAAACTTTATCTGCAAATTTTGTGTCTCAGAAAAAAATTCTTTCCTGACAGAAATAAAGTTGTAACCTTTACGACGATCGACAATCAACACACTCTCGTGTAATACGCGGCGCGACAATTGCTCCTTTCTACATCCTCTGCGGTTTCCCGGTCGAGATCTTCCGTGACCAAGGATCGTCCAAGTCAGAAACTCTCTCGTCGTGGATTCGTGACTCGTGCAATAGCGTGCGACGAAGATCGTCGTGAGTCACAACACCAACGATAAAGTTGCAAGCGAAGGAATCGCGCGTTCTTAGATTAATCGACTGCGGTCTCGGCGCGGTAGTTTCGCGCGTCGGTGATTTTCCGATCGTTGCTTCGCGATTTATGATATCGAGGCTGCTTCTCGCCGCTGTTTCATCATTTGCGTTGCGTAAAAATTAATGATTTGTTGATTTTATTTTACAACGGCGCGCGCATAATTAATTTGACTCCGTCGCGAACACGCAAAATGTCGTTTTATCGATGAAAACAAATGTTTCTGTTTTTCTTTTCTTTTTTTATTATTATTATTATTATTATTATTACCGATATTATTGCGCAGCTAATGCGCAATACTTGCAATGTAAATAAAAAAATTGATGTGAACCTGTGTAAAGAGTGTAAATACAATTTTACGAGAATTTTATGTGCAAATTTTTCAGATAAAATCGTGAAGATCTGAACACGACGACAAAGTGATTTCATCGTATCGTTGCGATATCAAAGCCGCACGTGTTATCTCCGAGTATTCCGTGAAATATAATTGCGAGAGCGTATAAGCGAGACATTTCCTTCTACACATGTGCCGAGATTTTCCTGATTAGGCGCCAACGTGTTTCACCCATGTACCGCTTATTTCCGCAAATTATTTTTCTCCTCGTCCGTTGCGTCGACGCGCGCGCGCGCGCATGTCGTCGTCGTGTGCTGTACCCGGCGTTCCACGTATGACTACAATGCGGGACGCGTGATTAAATAGAAATTAATTCACGTCCACGATAGCGCTTAATATTCCCGCCGTTAACCTCTATAATTTTTAGAAAAAGCTTCTCTTGGCGCTGGTTGCGCTTTATATATCGCTGTTACGCGATACGAAACGAACGATCATATCAAGTCTTGATTACGCGATACGCGGATTAAAAAATGAAAACCGGTCGAACTTTTTTCCCTTCTTGATTCTTTACAAGACGGCGAAAAAGATATGTATCGGTGTTACATAAACTGTTGAGATGTGAGGAGGACTGATGTGTGTGCGTGTGTCATCGAGCGCACGGCTACCGGGTGTTCGTTACTACACCGCCCCGTGGAATGATGGAGCACGTTTTGCCCGACTTCCGGGTCCGATTTTTGGCACCAAGCTGGCTGTTCTCGACGCCTCTTTTGTGGATACACCCGTCACAATGTGGCCATTGTGCGCGATCCATAGTTTTTGTACGCGCGCATTTCTGCGCGCTTCTCGTCGATGGCACACGTCGCCACGTAGTTTCATCCAAGCACGTTGCGGGGCTCTGGTCGTTTATGGGGGTCCACGACGCAGCTGTCCGCGCGCGTATATAGCGTGTTTCGCCGAAAAGCTATATCTAGGCTGCTCGATTTCGAAGTCTGTTGCTCCTCGTCGATATGTAATTACGTGTCACGTGCATACGTTGTAAAAATCTCATTCTTCGTACGAAGTAAAATTTCTCGGCAAAATGTTTTTCGATAAAGATTTTTATACGAGGCATGGATCGATTAGTACGTACGTTTAGGGGATCAGCACATACGTCTGAAAAATTTCTCTCTATTAAAAATTCAATATATTGCTGACAGCAATATGTTTAAATGCTCTTAAATAATGTGTTATTAGGCAAAGATAAGAAATTATTTATTTCTCGTAACAAAAACGATCAAAACTGTATTAAATCGAGTTTTAAACTAATTATTACTGTTTCGCAAAGCAAATATACACACACGGGGGTATCGTATTAGGTATATAATTATAATACAGTATACTCTCTCTGACAAAAGTGAGTTTGTGTGCATACGCGGCTGCAAGTTTGTGTGCGGTTACTCGAACCGCGCGCACCGTCTACCATATAATTTCGCGACAGCCGCGAATTTCGGTGTCGGTAAATAACACGCCGTTCAATTATCGCGATAGCCGATCACGCGGCTTCGATGATTCATTTCTTTTTTTTTTTTCGTATTACGAGAACGAGCATAAATTTGCTTCGTGTACTTATATCCATGGGCACGATTTCAATCTCGGTCTTTCCATAAAAGAAGAAGAAGCTCCCGCGCGCCCGTAAGCGCGCAATAACTCTCCCTATTCTATACGGTGTTCATTAATTACGGGTGGTGCTCGCATAAGAGGGAAAAGAGAAAGAGGAATTATGGATCCAGCTTTATCCCGGCGCACATCGGGCCCGGGTCCAAGGCAAAAAACGTATAACGCGCTCGCGTTATTTTTGTTTTTATTTTTTTGGTTTTATTCGGCCGGTACGCATCGCGATATAAAGCGTCGTACCGAAGGATATTTATTGCCAAAAAATTCTTACGGCTATATATTCATGACGTTTCCACGTGCGTCTCTCTCTCTCTCTCTCTTTCTCTCTCTCTATACGCGGCCGTCTAGTGAAATGTTGCTCGAACGATATCGCGAATGTAGCTCACGCTTTGTGAGACATGTAGTCACTGCAAAGCAATAGCAAGCATGAAATGCGTGTAATCTTTACGTTAACCGAGTTCTCAGAAATTTACTGAAAGGTGAAATTAAAAAATCAATATAATCTCGAAGGAAGCAAAATATTAGTTCGTTGCTCATTCCCTCATCTCGTCGTAATTCATTCTCGTGATATTTTGTCTAAGATTCGAACGTGTGTTTTAATTGTCGAGAAGAACACACACGAGAGAAGTTTCTTTCTCGACATCTTCGTAGTAGACAACTGGCGTTTCATCGGATTTATGGAACAAAACCGTCGGTCTCTGCATCACGCGCAGCAGGGGTCACGAGTTTTGTGTGCAGAAAAGTAGCGCACAAGCGAAATACTCTAATGCCAAATAAGAAACAGTTTATAATCCGTAGAAGTTAAGATCGAGCGACAATGGAGCCGGCGGAGCGTACTAAGGGGACGCTTACTACATACTAGGATTACATGGCTGGCAGGTAAACGTATTTGGTGCATTACAGAACCGGGGGATAGTCCTTTATGAGAAGGAAAATAAAGAAGACGTTGGCTAATCATATTGCTTTTGTCGACGAAATAGACCCGTTAGACATAATTCTATTTGGACAGACTTCATCTCGTTTAAATTTGAAAGTTTGAGAAACAATCCTTTTGAAAGTTCATACATACCAAGATAAGCGAGAAGAAAAGAAATACGTATATAAAACACACGTTAATTTCTACATATAGATTGTTTTTGTTGCAAGCAAACAATTGTCTTGGCAATTGCAACTTTTACCGTATTAAAAGCGCACACAGCGTGGCGGTCGTAGATATAAATCGCGCGACTCTTGAATATTGATTTTAATATGATTCGACTAACGTAACCGTAACAATAACCGTAACGAGTCGCGGATACGAGCGGCCGTTGCAAGAGTTTCCGCGGGAAATGTAATAGCAATAAAAAAAAAAAAAAAAAAAAAAAAAACGATCGATTGTGAGGCTTCTTCTTGTGCGATTAGTAAGCGAACGGCGTTTACTCGTTAAATACGACGTTTGGTAGGACATAATAGCGGTAATTATCGTGTCAGTAGCTGTACTCATCAGCATCGATGGTCGCTCTTCGTGTACCCTTCGCCGCTTTTATTATGCCTCGTTAAGATGCCGGGAATCTAATTTGACTCGTAAACGATTGTTCTTGTCAAAAACGATTCAAATGGATGTTACGTACAATACAGAAGTGTAGGAATTTTTCCCAAATCTTTTTTTAAATATTTTTCTAGAGAAACTTTCCAAAGAATTCCGTTTCTCTCTCTTTCCGCCTCTCTGAGAATCTCTAAGACTTGAGCAGACGAGTGAGAACAAAACTTCAGAAGATTCAAAGAGATCGACTTCAAAACCTCAGGCCTTTATCTATTACGTTTTACGTTGAGAAAAAGAGGAAGAGAACCACCCTTAAGGTGCAAGAGGTATCTCTCGCAACACAGGCGAAGTCTTCATTCTGAAAGTGCCGTACGTGCCTCAATCGTACGATCGTACGATCGTAGTCGTGGTGAAGTCAAAGAAGAAGAAACTCGCGGTAGAGGTCGAAACGAGACAAGCCGAGGCCCGGCGGAAAGGTGAGAGAACCCGAGGACGAAGAGGGAAGGGAAACTCGTCTAATCCCGCAAGCATGTCCGTTTGGCACGATCTTTTTCGGATGCTTCTCGCTACGAGAATTCGCCGTCGAGAAGGCGGGATCCGACGAATTGTCTCTTGTGAAGAACGTAAGAACGTTCGAGTCTCCCCCTTTTTTCTCGCGCGGCTTCCTCTGTTCCGCTCTTCTTTTCTTCCCGCAGCACACCGTAACACATACAAAAGGTATTATCATGAACGTACGTGATTTTTCCAGTTTTCTCCAAATTAGGAAACTACCTCCAAACTTGCAAAAAAAACATAAATTTCTGTTTACGAGACAGGTGGAATGCTGCATTCTTGCGCGGCACCTGTTCGTCAAGAGAAAAGTTACGAATATATATATTTAACAAACATATTGATTTTCGTATTTATTATTTCAATAAATTTTTACACAAAGAAATACCTCGTCGGAGGTCGCGGCGCGTATACGCGGCGCGAGAGGAGAATTCGTACGATCAGAAACAATGTGATAACAATCGGAAATCGCGTTAATAACTGAGGTCGCATATTACACGCGTTTATTCACTATTACAACGACGAGCGATAACCATCGCGCCATATATATCTGTTGGAGAGATCGTTACTGTAAACCGTACGTGTAATAACCGTTTCAACGGGGATCAGAGAGAGTTTACTGCGCCCTTGTCTTCCGTTTTATTGCGAAACAGCTCTCGCGCGTGCGCGCGCAAGATATTCGCCATTCTTGCGAGAACAATCCCGGTGTAGGGTTTCCGAACGCGAGGGCGAGACACGGCCCGATCGGCCGATTAGAGATTGAGAAAAATCAGGCGTGAGTCTCAGACACGTGGATAAGCTCGCGAACTTAACAACTCGTCGCGGCTCGTCGATTCGTTTCGCGACGTTTTTATCGTCACTCGCCGATGTCTTTATACACCCTTCGTTAAGCTATTCCGAATTTTTTCGCGAGCCATTCGAACGATCATCTCTCGGTTTTCTATGAGAAAATCCGGCCTCGTCGTTCCCGACGGCGAAGAAGACCTCCCCCGAGAGAGAATAAGTCCGCAACTCTACGTTTCTCTCGTCTCTCGTTTCTCTTTCTCTCTCTCTCTCTCTCTCTCTCTCTCTCTCTCTCTATCCTCGTTCGCTTCTAATTTACGCCAACTTGAGTTAATATCGTAGTCCTCGGGAATGTATTGAGCGCGAGAATCGTCGACTTCCTACGCACGTTCGTCGAGCTTTGGAATTGCGCGTGGTTCGCCGCGATATTCCGCATTGTGTTCGTACGATATCTGTTGCTATCTTTAAACTTGTGCGTGTATATGAAGTCGTCACAAGAGTCCGCGCGGAATATTCTTGAATATACACAAGGCAGCAGAAAAAACTGCTAATACGATACGAATTGTCGCTCCTGGCGCGGAAAGCTGCTGCTGCTGCTGCTCGTGGGGCTTTTCCGCTCTGAAATCTAATGATGACGGATCGATCGTAGGATCGATCGCGACGACGCCCTCGAGGGGTCACAGAGCCCGGTCTTTTATACCGATCGGTGGCTCCTTTTGTCGTCTCCTCGTACAGCCTCGGAAGAATCTTCGGAAATGAGAGAGAAAGAGAGAGAGAAAAAAAAGAGAGAGACACGCGGCGCGAGCTGTCGTCCTCCGCATAGCTCACGGAGCGATTCGTCACGGGCGTGAGCTAACGACGACGGCGTGCCAGCCTAATCACGTCATCGACGTCCGCAACGCTCGACTTTTTTTTTTCCTCAATATCGAGATAATATCTCACGACGTTGTTACCGTCGCTTTTGTCGCTCGCGAATTTTCATTCGTTTTGTCAATTCGTCGGTCGATTACAGATCGTTTTGTCGTCGTGACACACTACCGAATGAATAGGGTCGAAAGTGCATCTCTTTTAAATCAGAGACTGAATAAATTTTGTCAAGAACACGTTTTTTCGAACGATTCTTGTGATTTACTCGCATAAAAAAAAAAAAAAGCAAAGACAATAAATAATGCACAAACGAGAAACATAAAAAGATTTAAGTTCATGTATTTGCGCGACGGGAAGATCACTCTTGAGTCATCTGAAAAAATTTATGATGCGCGCTGTCGAATTTGTCACGTGTCCGAAGAAAGAGTATAATCTCAGCGAAGACACATTTTCGAGCGCGTGAAAAATATGTCGCGCCAGCGAGACGCGCAGAGTGAAAGGAAGAGTTAGCGCGAGTTATAGTTATAGAGTCGCATCCGTCATACCGTTGGTATTTTGAAACGTGGACTTTACATTTCTCTCTCTCTCTCTCTCTTTCTCTCTCGGCGCGAACTCGGTTTTCCGTTACGTAAGAGAGTACGGCGCTTGCACGTTACAATGCAACAATGAGAAATCCTCGCCTCGTTTCTTGCAACCTCGAGAGAGGATCGCTCGATGATGGCTGCGGCGAGTTCTCTTTGGCGCGCCGTGAGAATAATTGCGCGAATTATCGATTTTCGACAGGCAACGGAAAGTGGACAGCCACGTCCCTCTTCGAGAGTCCCTCTCCGCGTATTGCCTGCCTTTAAAGAGCGCGCAGAAAAGATGCGGCCGAATGTTTGAGAGAGCGAAGTGGCTCGGACAGAGAAAAAACAGACGAGAAGAGAAAAGGACGAAGATCAGGTAGAGGATAGTCGGGATCGAGGTTGGACTGACCAGCGGGTGCTCCGGATCCGACTGGACCGGTTTTGCTTGGATTCCCTAGGAGTTCTAGCCTCCTCAGGACTCTGCAAGGCTCTCTGGGATTCTCTCACCACCGGTTGGCGCGCCGTTGCTTACTGGTCACTCCAAGCCGGAGAGCATCGGGACAGGCTCCTCTCGTCGCTCTTCATTCTCAGACTCTCTTCTTCTCTTTTAACTTCTTTTTTTTCCCTCTCTCCCATCTCGCGCGCCCTCGTTCGCCGAAGGGAAGGAGGTTTCACGCTGCATCGCCGGCGCGGTTTCAGCCGTGCTACCAGCTAGATTTCAACGTATCATTTATCATCGAGTGAGGGCGGCGTACACGCGCTGCCGACTCTGATGACTTGATACCGACGACGGATGAAGTCAACGATCTTGTGACACCGACAAGAAAATCCTGCTAATTTTTGAATTTCTTGAATGAGTATTCGTTGAAGCGAGTAGACACGAGCTTGAAATTAGAATTTGGTAAAGAGTCGCTTTCGGAATGTTGATGTTCTGCATGTCATTATAAGTCAGTTAAGCGATCCAGTTAGATCTCTAACTACGGTTAGCTCAATGATTCGCTTCGACTTTTCCCACAGAAAGAAGGCGAATATTTCTGATGACAGTCTTTATCCTCGTTTCGAGATGTTTTTTTTTTTTTTCAAAGCGTTGTCAAAATCCAGTTTAGGAATCGAGTTCAGCCTCCTGAAACGGTTCTGAGCGACCGTTAGGTGAAGAGGAGACCTTCGTTCTCGAAAGGTGGACTGACCGACCGGTCGCGTCGCGGTTTTGTCTACACGGCGATACGCGTGAAAAGAGAAAAAGGGTTGCGCTTGCAGGCTTCGCTCGCAGGGTGACTGGAGATCTTCAGCCTCCATTGTGAGTACGTCCCGATGATGGATTCGGTCATTAATTAAGTCGCCTAAGTGGGAACCTCCTGGCTCATTTTTTTAAGTCGCGTTCGAGAAACCAACTTACTTGATACATTGCGTTTATATCTGCCTCTATCATTTATTTGTCAGTCAACACGGCGGCGGCGCGGCGGCGGCGATTAAATTCAAAACTTCTAACTGGCTTCCCTCTCGTAAATCTCAATCGACGATATATTGGATTAATTAATATTTAATGCCACACATGAATTAGCGATGATATCGGCAATAACGTAAGAAAAATTATGTGCGCTTTAATTCTTCCTCGCGCGCGATCGCGAAAAGTCACGCAAAATTTATGCGCCATTGAACGTGTTAAGTTGTATAATTATTCCCGCATAATAAATCCTTCATAAGTGTAATATTTTATAACTGCTAGTTTATATTCGCATTAAATAAGAGGCATTATAATCCAGCTCGTTATCCCATGCGTTACCAATTTCTTTCACCTCGTAATCCGCACGAGATCTCGTTAGCTGGGAAAGCTACGGACAAAAAATTGTAGGAAAAAAACGAGAAATTTCAGATTGATGTCCGAGAACGCAACTCGGTAGAGTTAATAAAATTTAGATCTAGCTTTAAAAAAAAAAAAAAAAAAAAAAAAAAAAAAAAAAGAAATTTCACAAAATAATTATATGTATATAAAAAAACTAGTTTACATAATCGCACAAACGAAGAGAACTACATGTCAACAAGAACAAACATAGTCTTGTTGATAGTTTTGAAAATTATTCAAGTACTGAAAAAAAAAAACTTGACGCAACGTTCCTATTGAGAGAATCGGACTGTGAGGTCAAACCTCACTGAAGTCATTGGGAATTATGCTACCTGCATGCTAACACACTTTTTTTTGCGCTTGCGTGTTCGCCGCGCGTCGCGTCAGGTGACACGCGTGACGCTTGTACGAGATTTCGGAAAATTTGTGCTACATGAAAGGGAGTGGTCGTAGAGTGGAACGTTTCGGGATTATCGTCGGACGCTTTAAAGGTGCCCATTAGCCACGGTACGTCACGCTGGTGGTAAAAGAGCGCAGCTGACGAATAGCGCGATGATCGCCGTGCGCGTCGGTTTCGAAGGGTAAAGTCCACTCGAGCGCGTTACCATACATTATGCTTCTCTTTATACGAAATGAACCACGCAGGCGCACGCACGATGCTTCCGCAATAGTATTTATGTAATTTGCCTTTGTTCTAAAAAATCGACTTTAACTTGACTCTATTTTCGCCGCTTAACGATATGAGTGCGTCCGAATTAAAGATACAAAAGTCACAAGTTCTTTCTAATTTATGTGTTGGAATATTATTCTAATAAAATTGTCCTGCTATAAAATTATGTAATTAACGAGGTCTTTTGAGAGCTAGGAGATGTAATTAGCGGAAGGTAACACAAATCGGACATATTCATCCATTTATGCAACACCAGTCGCGAACGACGTGCCGGCCACGGCGCTTCGGTGTCGTTAAACTCGCGGCGATTGACTATCAAAATATGTAAACAACTCGCGGCACTGAATCAGAAATCAATATAAAACGACGCGCGGAGGCAGCAAACGGCAGCAGGCCAGTTATGATGATTAATAAGCGAACCGCCGTGATTTCTTTTCTTATTCTTCGTCTAATTTATTCGACCCGCGAGACTCACATTTTTCCGCGCGCACGCCTTAATAAACCGTTTAATGCTGCGCTAATGACGGCACTTTGCCGAGACTAATGATTTCGATCGTCCTGCACTAACTCGACAGCGTCATCGGCAGTCGACAATAAGTAACATGGTCGTCCGCGCAACCGCACACGTCGATTACGTTGAAGATGAAGATTTATGTAAAAATATTCAACCGCTGAATCGCGCTAATAATACGGACTCACTATTTCATTACAAAAACAACGACGATTCTCTCAGGCCAACCTCCTCTAATTCATCGTCCGCGTGCGATTATAATATAATTAATATATAATTCTAATGATTATATGTATATGAGCGCCTCTTAAATGGTTAGATAATATATATAATCTGTTACGGTACACACACATATATAAATATATAGGTAACAGCCAGAGAGTCATTAAGCAAACGTGTAGCAATAACATCCGTTACGCATATTTAACATTGCGTTTGTACGTGTTTGTTTCGGTTAGAGATCGTTGCTCCTCAATTCGTTTGCATTCGCAACTTCCGTGAAGAGACGAGGAAGAGGAAAACGGAACAAATATTCCTGTCCTGAAACAAAAGATGTCACGTCTCTAGCAAATTTTCCTATTACCGCATAAAATAATAGAAATGTCAAAAAATTTGTAACGTGACACAACGTTGTTGCAAGCATTCGTTCTGTTTATCGCGCGTACACGTGCGGCCGTTTAAATTCTGCAATTTTTAAGACACTTATTGCACGTGAAAAAAAACTTTTTCGTGCCCGATACGCAATATCGGTTTGCGTGTTCGAAAAACACGTGACCGAGAAGCGATTGCCAAACAACGCGGATCTCGTTTTCTTAAAACACAAAAAATTAGCGTCGCCTGCGGGCAGAGAAAGAGAGCAAAAAATCGATGAATAAGAAAAGAAATGCCGTTTGCTACGGCAATGGTGCATCCATGTAACAATGATAATTGCCAGGAGTTCTTTTTGCGCGGCATCGCGCGCAATTGCTCTCCAAAAAATGGGCGCGTTTGTAATGGCATATATCTTCATTCCTTTCTTCTCGTGATTCGCTATTCGGCGAATGCTTTCCTCGACGCTGCTTCTCTTCCGGCTTTCGTCCTTCGAACATCGGATCAAAAATTGCCGTGGATATATCTTGACGATATATCGCGCAAAAAAACCGCTGCGTATTTTTATATAGCACGCTTCAAAAGTCACACATTTATTAATTTATGTTAATTTTATTCTATCACACATTAGTTTTTTTAAATCGTGTCTTGACTTTCGTAATCGTATTACACGGTAAGATAAAAAGTCAATAGATCGAATAAAAAATGTTACGCACAAAATAAATGACTGCACGCAAAAAAATTAAAAAAGTTTTAAATTAATTATTTTTTGTAAATGATATTAATGACTATTTTTTGAGAAGACAATTTCGAGTCAATTTTGTCTAACAGTGTGCTACACGTAAATTACGAACGAGTTTTGGAATCGCCTGTATATCCGCGGATTCCATCTCGTGGGCCCTACACGGTGTAACAAGCGAGCAAGCATAATGATATTAATCAGGGCGGTGTGTTCGGCTTCCTTAAAATTGCCGGCAGGCTCAATTTCTCACTTAAAATCTAATTAGAGCTTGCCGGAGTTCGAGCTGCCGTAGGCCGACGGGGCCTCAGAGAGTATGAGGGAGAGAAACGGGAGAAAGAGAGAGAAAAAGGTTTCTCTTTCCATCCTTGACACAAGTGGGACCTCGGAATAAAGACGGATCCCAACCTAAGGCCCTACTTTGCGAAATTGCAGTTTCCTGCCCTCGGATTGCCGATCGTCCCGCGGACCCATTTTCGGACCCACCGAACTCGACGATAGGCCCACCAGCTCGGCCCTCGTCGCCGCCGCTTTGCCGGACTCAGTCGGGGCCCTCGCATCCAATCGTCACGGATCGTCAGGACTTTCGGGACGTCCGCCACGAGTCGTTCGTCGATCGCGCGCAGTCAGGGGACTCTCGGACAGGCTCAAATATCGTTGGATTTGAGGTGAGACTATTAATCATATCTATTAATCATCTACGAACGTAATTGCTTTGATTAAATTTTTAGCTTGTTGTTTGAAAAATAGAGAGAAGTTTCTATTTTTATACAATTACAACACTTACATTTTATAGAATCATATATTTCAATACGTATATATTTTTCCTATTTGAGAAATGATAGATTTACACGAGTTTTAAGGTTTGAAAAATTATTAGTTTGAGTAACGTTGTGACGCTTGATTGATACACATTTCGCAAATATTTGATTGTTTACGAAGAGAGTTTTAGCGAGAGACCGATAACGATAAATTACAGTTTGATTTCCGCCGATCGACACTCGCGGTGTCACTCGTTTTCGGGATACATATCGATGTTCAAACGTGTAATTATATGCATCGAGCGGTAAATCGCAAGAGAATCGCGCGTATCGGGGATGCACAGGCAATGCGCACACGATGACATAAAAAAATAAGTCCAAAAAAGAGGGAGGAAGAGAGAAAGAGAGACAGAGAGAGAGAGAGGGGGGGAGTGACAGAAGCAAAAAAACACGACCAATCGTTAGCAAGGTACAAATTTCGCCATTTGCCGCAATAAACCTTCGAAGCCGCTTGTAACTTCTTCTTATGGGAGGCATGAGTAATCGCCTTGTTAGCCCTTATGGCCTATAGCCCTCGTGCTTACTCCCTCATCCACGGGAGGGACAACAACAACGGCAACAACAACGGATGCACGCACCGATATGGAAGATGCGAAAATAAACCGGGAAGGTGAGAGAAAGAGAGAGGTAGGAGAGAGTTAGAAAAATAAAGAGGGAGAGAAGGAGAGACGCGATAGAGGTACCAAACACACGCGCTACGTGCATCCCATCGTCACCGAGTGTATGTGTGTAAGCACGGGAACTGTCGATGTAAAAAAAAGGTGGGAACAGGACGGGACGACGGGCAAAAGAAACGGAAGGTGGGAGAGAAGAAGGGACGGAGAAAGAGCGAGCACAGGCGTTGTAAACGGAAACGAGAAAAAAAAATCAATGGAGACGACAGATAGAGAAAGAGGCTATAAGGGGCGGAAAGATACAAGCAGATAAGAGAACGGCGGATCTCGGATATTCCCCTGGTGCCTCCGCGCACTATCCTTCCATTTTCCACGTTCAAATCGAACTAGACCGTACATATCGCCGCTCGCATCTCCGGTATTCTCGCGCGTCTATAGCGCCACTCGTTTTCCACGCGAGAGATACGCTCTCTTAATTAATGGCACATTAATAAAAGAAATAGCTTTGATAGATGAGGCGGGCGCGCGGAACGTGTGCACGCGATACGCGCGGTATGTAAATATATCTAAGCACCCGATAAGAGCTTGTCTTTACGTATTTTATAATATGCTTCTTTAACAGATCCGTGTGTCGCTTCCCAAGAAAGATATGATGGATGGCACAAAGATCGGTATGAAATTTGCGGCGTTGTACGGTAACGCTGGGGGAAAAAAAATGTAAAAATAATTATCGCGGAAAGAGGTAATTAATTTTGTAATACGATTCGACTTGACTTTGACAAAAAATATAAGTCTAGTATTAAAATTTAGATCTTGATATCTATTTATTTCTAACGAACAGCATCAACACTGTTTGTATTAAAAAAAAAACTGTTTTTTTTATCTTGCGTTATTTCAAAGCGGTAAAAAATGTTCAACATTGTGTCGCATCTAAATTGCGACAATTTTTTTCACTGTCATTCATTATAATATTGTAGCATACATAATCAAGAGTGTAATTTACACGTGTTGCCGCGATATATTTTCTAATTGTCGATAATTTATTGATATCACTGGCTAATAGTAAGCGATTATCTTGTGTGTAACAATTATGTGGACGCGTTGTTACATGAGTTGTAAACAATATGTCACAAATAACTACTGTTTGTTCCAATAATCTTACAATCTTGTGCAGCACAAGATATTTTTTTGCTGTTTTAACAACCACGCACAAATTATCGGTTTTGCTTGAGATTAACAAACAAAAAAAATGTCTCGAGATAGGATTAACAAGAAATCATCATACTTACCGTTTATATTTAACTTGTATCTTGGAATATTACCCTGAAAAGTTTTCCTGTAAACCCAATTTGACGTACGTTTTGATTTCTTTTTTTTCAAGAGAAATAAAACAAAGCGATAGAACATCTCGTGTTTCTCGTGACGCGAAGAATTTCGCCGGGAACGGGTTGGTCTGTCGGTCGCGCGCCCTCGGGATTCCTTTTTCCTCGTAATTCTCACGGGACCTCCAGCTTCGCGATACACGCACGCACGCACGCACGTACACGGGCATACACGTGCGCGAGGAAGTCGCGTGGCCCCATATCTTAAGAAAAAGCCAGGGGGGGTCCGGGTCGAAGGACAGCGAATGGGGACTAACACTGTTTTATCGTGTAGCCAATTAATAACGTTTCTCCAGGGTTTCTCCGTCTTTTCTCTCTTTCTCTCTCGCTTTCTTTCCTCTTTGCCGCCAGCAGCCTCCTCCGCGAAGAAGAGATCTCGCTTCAGATATCTCTCGGTTCTCTCTCATGGACCCCCCGAAGACGACATCTCGGGGGCCTCCGTACTAACTGCCCGATCTCGCGCTCCCTACGCGCTTTTATTTGCGACGCTGCTCTGGGCGGAAATAAGTTAAGAGTCATGACGAGATGCGTAGAAATATTCGCGATTCCCTTATTCATGTACTGAACGTTGATACGAAAATAATTGAGAGCACTTGTCGAAGAATTCGCCTGTAAGAATATCTACTCCTTTGTGTTTTAGCTTACAGATTTGTCTCGCCTCGTCCTCCTGCAAGCAATCGTTCCAGAATCCAGTCGCAGCCAGGCATCGTGTCAGTGTGAAAATACATTAATTACATAGAATTACGGTATAAGTTGTGTTAAATCAATGTTAATCGCTGTAGCGAAGTGGGGTATTATAATAAATACATTATTTTATGTATATTTTTCCCGCGTTTGCTTTTTTTTTTTTTTTTGACAGTACCAGTACGCTCCTTTCCTCAAATCACTTCGAAAAACTCCGAGATCGAACTCCGAATCGTTAAGAATTAACAAAGTCCGAATGTAAAAAAGATGAAAAAAAAATGTCCGAAGTCGCGACACGAAAAATTCGCGCTGATGCGATTTGCGGAGCCGAAGCGTCGTTTAATTACAGTTTTCTCAAAGTCGTTCGGAGTTTGACGACGGACTTGCGTTCTACAAAATTTGTCTGATTCCTCTTCTTTTTTTTTCCGCTCGGTAAACGAAATCGTACTACGATTACGAGGCACAAGTCGTAATCGCTTTTAAAGGCACTTTACGGAGCTTACGGCGCGAACTTCACCCCGGGACAAAGAAGCTTAGCTTTTTTTCCACGGTCATTCACCGTGCACCGAGGGAAAGAGTGGCTCGTAAAGAGCGCCTGCAACGACCCGGCATCTGCGATGCGCAATTAACGAAAGGGTTTTCGCCTCCGTTCCAACACACAACCACCATCCCCGGCTTCTGCCGGAGCCGAAGCTTTAAAAGGCCAGGCGCGCCCGCCACGCACCCGTTGACAAGACGTTTGATTTACAACGAGCTTGTACTTTTTAATTCCGACGCAAGTGTCACAATGTTTTTTCTTCGCCTTGAGCTGTCGCTGAAACTCGTTGCGTCGCAAGGCAGTTTATAATTTATTCACGCTCTTATTTAGCTTTTGGTTCGTGTAATAATGTTGGACGTCCGCGTCGAGATTAATAGCAGATAAGAATCTCAACTGTTGTCCATCGAATCGTAAAATTAACGCATCGTTATCTGCGTTGAGAGCGGAGTACGGTTTCGTGGAAAATTATCTTTCCATTATCTCTCGTACATAGTTTGTCGCAAAAAGAGAGAGAGAGAGAGAGAGAGAAAATTAAAATATTTTTTTATATTACAATATATTTAAAAGATGTACTCTTCGAGATAAACTCAGGGGAGAGCTTATTATAAAGCTCGCCTCAAGACGCAGAAATAATCGACCGCGCGGTCGCTCGTCGAGCAACTTTTCAGTAAGTATCATCCCCGTAGCTTTAATTGTCGAAAGATAAGAGCCGAAGGAAGAGCGGAAAGAAGGTAGGAAAGAGAGAGAGAGAGAGAGAGAGATCGTGTCGTGAAACTTCGAAGCTCTCGGTGGGTTTGCGCTTAACTCGGGATTTGGGACTCGTGGGGTACTTAACCCTCGGGATGGGTTATGAAATGACTTTATGGCAGATCAGAGGCTTGCTTTAGATTGCATAAGGGGACGGAGTCCAGGCGTACGTACGTACGTACGTATGCGCGCAGGGATACGCGCCTCGTTCCAGCCGACGTGTCCAAGCTGGACGAACGATCTCTTACCGGTACGACAACGAGGAGCCAGACCCGGGAGAATTCCGCAAATGGTATCCTGATTGCGAGTGACGTCGTCCCGCGATCTCTCAAGATCTCTCTACTCGTCGACCTTGTCATTCGTGTAAGTAAAATCAATTTTCATTATGTGTACGTAAGTGTAAGTTTGTTTTGTTTGTTTGTTTTTTTTTAATGTGTTTTTTTTGTGTAGACTAGAGAGTAGAGAAAAATATCGTCTTGCGATGATGATGTATAACGTGATTGTCTTACGTAACGCTCGATCTAATAGAAGAGGGATTTTTTTATTTGAGCATCATAGGATTTCAAGCGAGCTAGTCAAAAAACTTGACGCGGTCCGATTCGTGATAATTTTAATGTAATATCTTAAAAGTAATTTTAACATAATGTTTTAAATGACAAACAGCCGACTTTACGCGATCATATCTGAAACGTTCTGTTTGGTCAATGGATTTTCGTATGTGCGATATGAAAAAATAGAGAGAATTTTTATTTGGTACACATAAACTCTTTTGCATCGAGATCATGCCGGTGTATTTTGCAGCGGGTGTTTATCTTTATTACATACAATTATGCATAAACTGTCACGGCGAGGTGTTTGAGCACCACTATATAATTCTGCATTTAACGGGATACGGCTAAAGCTGACGCAGTGAGGCAGGTGTTCCTGGCGTGCACAATGCCCGGTTTAGTTTAGGTCGCAACCAAAATACTAATGTTTCTTTCAGATATCGATTATTTACTCCGCTAATATAACGTGCATAATAACAATTAATTGCATAAAATACTTAGAATATCTGATATTGTAGCGCAAAACTTAATTTGTCTAAAAAACTTTGTTGAGAATTGGAATAATTATTTTTAAACGTGACTTCGTACTTTTGTTTCGCTATTTTTGTTGCCATTTTCGCGCGCGTTTCATACGCGCAGTACCGATCGATTACATCGAAAGTCGGTCTTTTTTTCCTGTGTGAAACATCGCATCGCACAAGAATTTCATTTCCTCTGTTTTTGCGTGACGGCAGAAACGGCGAGATAGCTCAAGTTTGAGCACCTCTTTGTAATTTTACGTTGCCGTGGGGTGGCTAAAGCTGACGCAGTGGGGTAGGTGGTCGGTGGTATGCCCAGTAGCCAATTCCCGGCTTTGGGCTCGACTCGGCGGGTCCATTCATCGCCGTGCATTACGTGACCGGTTTACCAATCCAGCCCTTCCTGCACCACCTCCACCGCTGCCACCGCCGCCGCACCACCACCATCAACCCACCACCACCGACGTTCACGTCTATATGCCTCTTTTCCGCTACGCGAGCTGGCACGAGAGAGCCGCTGGCTATGTACCTGTGTGTACGTGTATCTGCCAAACAACCCCCAGAGTCATATCGACCGGCTCGAATGGCCCGAAGTCCCTTCGCGATTCCGAAATTTCTCTCGTAAACGATTTTCCAAGGTTTGATTCCGCTGTCCGTTCGATTTCGTCTCCGCTCAAAACGACACTCCTCGGCTCTTTGGTTTTGCCATGCGTGTTCTTTATTTTTTACCGCTCGTCGAAAGATAGCAAGCGAGACGTGGATTCGAATCACGACGCGATGCAAATTTTTACATCGTCGTCGCACGACGGTAAAAAACTCGATCGCTTTCGTCGAAACTTTTCTATTTCTCCGCCGAGAAATAGAAACGCGCGTTGTTTGTGACGTGAGCTCTTAGTCAGAAGTCGGATGGGTGTAATAATTATCTCGAACGGAGAGAGAGACGTGTAATTTCGGACCCCGGAATCGCGCGACGACGAAGGTGCGCTTGCTTGCGGAGGTTTAGGACGACGGGCTCGCCGCAGACAAATCGACCGACCGCCGCAAAAAGGACAACGTCGACGAGGCGGGCGGGCAGAGAGCCCCGAAGTAATTATTCCGTCTATAAAACGGCCCGGGACGAATTTCCGTGACGAATCGCCCGCGATATCCAGCGCGAGTAAACGAAACGCCCACGAAGAAGAGGGCCGGCTGTATCCGCGCGCGAAAAGAGAAAGAGAAAAAGAGAGAGAGAGAGAGAGAGAGGACTCTTCTCAAGAGAGGCGAGTCTCTTCACAGGGGGGCGTCACGTCCTCCGCGTCTGATGACGACGACGGGTACGTTCGACTCTCGCGAGGAGTCTCGGACGCGAGAGCGACACGGCGCGCGGGGAAAGGACGGACAGAATTCACCTCTCGATCAGCTCGGTTTCTACACGATGATGACATGTTAATGTATGGATGCGTAGTACACAAGCGTGTCTGGGAGGAGGTGCCGGAGGAGGACACGCTGATGCCAAGCACGAGCCAAAGCAGGCAGCTCTCCTCTTCCCCCCGTGTCTCCCGCGAAACCCCCCTTTTCTGGCGGATGGGTTTCTTTCGGTTTCAAGACGAACGGGCCCAGGTCCCCGACGTCGTCCCGAGTCATTGTCGCCCTGCCTTCTTCATCTGCATACAATGCCGGAGACATCCGCGCGGCACCGAACTCGTCCTTCCTCGTCGCTCTTCCCCTTCGCTCTTTCTTCTTAAACTGATTCCCCCCTCTCTCTCTCTCCATTTCTACGTATCATCGGGATATGTCGTTAATGCGACCGTCCGTCGAAATGATTGAAGGAGAAACTACTAGTTCTCGGTAAGCACGTCACAGACGGAAAGACCGGATTTTGGATTATTAAAGATGACGTCTGAATTAATCCAGGCGCGGGTTTCTCGAAGCGGTGAGTGTCGCAAGAAATCGTTCACAGAAATTGTAATACTGTTAAAGGAGCGGCTTGCCAAACAGGGAGCGCGTCTACGATTCCTACCGAACTAATTTCGTAGCTCTCCAAACAATTTCAAACAATGCGACACTGTGAAATAACGCGTGTCCATGATCAACGTGGACGACAATTCACGTCTGACATTGTTGAAAAGCCGACCGCATTAACTTCAATTTCAAGCCAGAGGGAAAGAACTCGATTAAGAATCTGACGCCGTAACTATTAGTCGCGCTCCCTTTCGAACTCTAAATAGAGGCAACAGTTGCGGTTTATGAAATTAAATCGCCGCTGACTTCTGAAGCGAGGGGATCAGCCTGGCTGACATCATAACGCTCTAGAATATTTTCATTCTCGAAGAGTCTATATGAATTCATTTAAAATAATTTTCTTTTTCATACATTGTAATGTATGAGAGTGAAAGAGAGAGAGAGAGAGAGAGAGAGAGAGAGAGAAAGAGAAATGTATAAAAGTTTTCGCGTATTAATAATTTTTCAAGATTATTGTTTGAAGTGATATGCTACCCACTTCTCACGCAAAAGTCTCGTTTTAATAAGAGTTCAAGCATTTTTTAGGGCGGGCGAGCGTTCTCATATCTCCATTGCATCGCTCCGATGTCTCATTTGGAGCGAAGTAATGTTGAAAGTTTTTAACGACGAGGGGGGTGAAGGGAAAGGAAATGCGCGAAGTGCTCCCCGCATTTGTCAAAAAGGCAGGATTTATTTTTCGGAGGGTCCTGTAGAGCGACACTCGGCCACGATGTACAATATCCAGCCACAAGTGCAGCCACCTTTATCTCTTCTATTAACCCCCGCGAGGTAATTAAATTAAATGATCCATGGTCCCTCGATCATCCGGCTCGCGTAAGTGCCTATTTATTCCGACACCCTTCGATGAAAATGTAAGCGTGCTACACATCAGCGCCGATTACAAATAATTCGGAAATGAGAAACAACGTACATTTACATTGTTTATATTAATTACTTCTCTTTCACGAATTTTGTGCACGCGAGTCTTTGTCGTGAGCAGCACACACATACATGATAATACGTTTACAAAAACTAATTCTAAGAAATGTGAAAGAATTGTTTTTCTCTACCAGTTTGTGCAAGAGAGATCTGCACAAAACAGAGAATGGCGCTTCGAGATTTGTATAGAAGACGCGAAGTCACACTCATTCGGATAATCCAGACACAGTCGTGCAGCACCGCGTCGCTGCGTTATCTGACTCGCTGAAGGAATTTCGAGAGATGAAAGAATTCCGAAACATCTGGGTCGGGTGAGGCGGGCCGCTCTTTCGTTCGTTCGTTCGTTCGTTCGTTCGCTCGCTCGCTTGTTCGCTCGTGGAATACATAGAGAACGTGTTCGTAAGGTACGAAGGACCCTTTCTGCTCTTCCGCCAAGCCACGAAAAAGAAAACCGGGGGGTGGCAATGAGGGGAGCCCCCCTTTCTCCCCAGATACGCCACGGTTGCGCACGTGTTAGATAGAGGGTCGGACCGGAGCTGAGGAGCTCCCGAGGGAGCTACGTACCATTTTGCATAAATCGCGAGACACCCCGTCGTACCAGAACCTCGGGGAGATTCTGGAATAGGTTGAATCCACCGGCGCCGCGCGATCACGAAGGGATGGAAGTGCCAGAGGTACCGAAGGCACTCGATATTTCACTCCCTTATTCCGCTCTTTTTTTTTCTCTCCTTTCTCGCCGCGCGCTACGAAAAATGTACACACGAAAATGTCGAGACGGAATTTCGTCTTCTCTTGTGGCGCGGGGGTTTAAGTGACGGCTATCGTTACGTGGATTCGTTAAAGGCCGATCGCGTTGGGATCTAATCTCGCATATATTTCGAGAAAAAAATTCGACAAAAAAGAAATTACAATTTATCAGATAGAAAAAAAAAATATATATATATATTACGCGGAAGTTACAAATCTAGAAAAATCTTCTAAAATTATATTTTACACATTTAACAAAGAAGATTATATTTGATCTCTCTCATGGATTATAAAAACAATGGAGCGATGAGAATCACATGATCAAGATACACGGTCATTCGTTCGCCGTGTTCCACCCTTCTCCGTGTGTGGCGCGGTTTAATTCAACAATAACCGCAATATGCTTTCTCTCTCGCTGCAAGAGAACAGTATTGTTTTATAGCCGGCGCGATAACTTCAAACGGACTCCTAGTAGGGATAATCCCCACTTATGTTCGATAGGGCGAATGCCGACGGGGTTGCCCAAAATGAAACGTAACAATAGCTCAGGGTGTAGTTAATGTGTCGTTCTATCGCGAGGTCGTCGTGCCACAAATTACGCGTACGTTCTTCCGAAAGTGTTTCGCTTTAGAGAATTGCTGTGTAATTTTTTTGTTTTTTTTTTGTTTTGCTACATTCGCGCGGTGAGTTTTACACTCGCTTCTCTTCAGGTTTACTTTACTTGTCTCAACGCGCGGTGTCTCAGCTGGCGGTCAACCTGTCGACGTGTAAAAAGCGGCGACTCGCGGGCTTCTTGTCTCATGTTTGTTTCCAGAATAATGGCGCTTATTTGCCGATGTCTATTTGCGGAAATTCGTCTTCTGGTTTTGCCATTAGCATTGGCACTACTTTCCAGCGTGCCTTTTCCCTTTATAAATGTTCTGTGGTGGCCATTTCTGGAGACGAGATCATTCACGAGCGCGCGGTTCGAACGATCGACAGGCGCCCGATCGGGTGATCGAACGCCCGATAAGGTGACTCTCTCGTGAAACCGGTAGCTCGGCCGCTTCAGTTGTACTTTGGATATAGCTTGGCTACATCTTGGCGTTACATCACTCTCACGGTTTCAAATCTCTCAATGTCGATATTTTTTTTTCCCCCCCCGTCGAATTAACTTTACCAAATTAATAAATTTCTTGTTGATTTTATTCGAATTCTCCACACACAAGAACAAGTTGTCACACAATCATGTAAATAATTTCGTTAAAACTGTATATTCGGTGGGTTTTACTTTACGAATAATCGATGACATTTTGAACTATACGACGAGCGAGATCCGCGACAGATACGCGATCCACCCAATGTTTCGCAAAAGCAACTCCTCGCGCGCCTTAGAGAACTTAATTAGCTTATCTCGACTAGCGTCGAAAATGTGACAAAGTCATTTATTGTGTGGTTATCTGCGATTATGCACTTTGGAAACTTGTGTCACTCGACTCTAGATTCAGGTTGCGCAAGATTTTCAGGAAGGTGTTTAATGTAGTGATGGCGTGGTCATGGCAGACGAGCAAATGAACAGGCGTCAGGTAGTCGGTCGGATACAGGGTTACGCAAGAGAGAGATGAGAGAGAAAGAGATAGTGAGAAAGAGAGAGAGATAAAGCCTCATATATCTATAAGTTAAGATTAACCTTGCTTGGCGGTTCTAGAGAGAACGGACCGGGAAAGACCGCAGGACCGAGTAACGAATGAGGACATTTGACGGGATTAATTTATGTCCAGTTTGGTAACCGAACGCACAACGATATTACCAAAAGCCATATCAGGTGAGGAGACGCGAAGAGATAGAGAGAGGGAGACGGGGAAAGAGCGGGATATATACGTACAGGTATCATCGTGTACGACCTCGTGTGTCCGACCAGGGACTTCGGTTTTAGGGAATAACAAGTTTTGCCTCCCTTCCCTCTGCGCTCCTCCTGCCGCCGCCGTCGTCGTAGATTCCGACGTGATCTCCGAGCTCCCTAACCCGCAAACCTATCTCAGGGGTTAACGGTGAATGGACCGGTGATCGGGCGTTGCCAAACCGGACACACATGGAACTCGTTTTTACGTGGAACTCGAGAACTTCGTCCACTTCGTCTTCTACAGCGTCTTCAGCAGCTGCCGGAAAAGAAAGAATCGAGGGGTGATTGCTTTTTTCGCGGTGTCATTGATTCGGACCTGTGCGCGTATGACCTCCCCGACTCGATGTGAAGACTCGAATCGAATCGGTCGGATTTTCTTTCGCGTGTGGAACGCGCGAGATGCACGATCGATAGAAAAATCTTGAAAAATAATCCGTTTGAACTGAATCTCGAGAAACAACCGCGTTACTCGAGCATGACGCCTTTGTGAAAAGGAATGTTTTTATCGATTTTTTTTTCAACAGAGATTTTTTTTCACATTTTTACGTACGTTTTTTAAAGACACTCGTATAGAATTTATGTTAATTTTTTTTGTGAACGCCACGATTGACATGTCGACTCTGAATGATATTAAAGATTCTGATACTTAATAGAATATATATATCTGTTTATCGCTCGCTAGATAGATAGATAGATAGATAGAAAGAGAGAGACGAGCCCGTTCTCGCCCTAAATTAAGTGGTTGACACAGTTTTGCCGACCGCAGTTTACAGCTATACACACGCAAAAGCGCGCGACAGCGCGAGTCTGATATACCGGCTTGTAATTTTCGCGGTCACGTTCTGGTTCGTCTTTTATTCATCGGCAAGAGGGTACGGTCGATCTCTCTTTGGTCCCCGAGGGGAAACCGGGCCGGCAATATACCGGGCGCAGATGCCTCAAGCGTCTGTTTCGCGAGCTTGTGCACGTTCGCGAGACGAAAATAAGGGTTGCGTGGTATCTCGCGAGAGAAACGAAGGAGGCGAGAGAACTCGGAGCCGGTGCTCCCGTCGCGACGCAACACGGTGGTTAAACCCTCGAGTTTATGTGCATTCCGACACCTCGCACCGTCGTCGAAGGTGTGTATCCTGCCTTTTTCGTCTCCTACCAGCAACAACACCTTTCCTGCTTCTCCCTCTTTCCCCTCGCTCGTTTCTCGCGATTCTCGGATACATCGGCGCTTTTGGATATCTCGAATCCGATTCTCAGATAGTCCGAAGTGGGTTACCGATGTCGCGCTTACGTCCGAGTAAACTCAAACGATGTAAAATCGTTGATAGCAGTTCCACCCATCGGATATTCGACTCGACACTCTCTCTTGTTGAGCTCCGCGGCTGGTTTCGCTCTTTATCGCGGCGAATCTTCATTTCTGGATAAAATGTGCGAAAAGTTGTTCCCCGGAACAACAGTCGTAAGGTGTGCTTAGATTCGCGTTTTATTATTCGGTTTGGTTGTTTTTTGTTTTTTTTTTTTTTTTTTGTAGAGATGACACGATTTTTTATGGAAGTGTGATGTGTGTCGATTTCGCGGCGAGACAGAGTCGTTGCGCAGGTGTTAATGCAGACTTTGTTACGCACGCATTTAAACATCGATGCGAACGATCATATAAATGTAAATCTCTCGATTTCCCTCGTTTTGGTAACGAGACGAGTGGAAGGAAAGAGAGAGAGAGAGAGAGAAGAAAGATCCTTACATAAAAACCAATTGTCAAAAAATTATTATTCAGTATAGTAAGTGAATATCATCATCAGTTTTTTTTAGACTGATTAATAAATTTTCGCCGATTTTATTGTAGAATAAATCATCAGATTTGGCTTCTACTTAAGATTTGATTTCAAAAGTGGGTTAGTGCCTTTCGCAAGACAGATGTTTTCACTACTTTACACGCGCTGCGTAGTAAAAACGTTCGATTTATTCGACTAATTTGTTCTCCGCGTGTCTCCTGCGCGCTACCTGTTTTCTTCGAAAAAAAAATCTGAAAGTATCAAATAGAGACAAATTAGATAATTTTCAATTAATTTTTTTCCCCGGCCTTGCCGGATCAATAAATTAGTGACCAATCACAATGCTATCATTCACTAAGGATTATTAATGGAAATTATTTGTACACCTTACACGTGTTTTTACGCAGTAGGTAATCAATGTCGGATTCTCCGTTTAATAAAAAGTCATGGCGTTTATGGCGGCGGCGCGTACGCGTGCACGACCACACATCATTATATTTAGATACTTAATAAATTGTGCCGAGATAATATCGATTCTGCGCAATTAATAAAAATCGAGTGCGATACAGTTTATCGTCCCGCATCGTTGCGCATGGTGCAATACGATCCGATATAAAGGAGTCGGACTCGAAAGAGCGATTAATAACGGTTGCGGCGCGAGATTACGACCGGAGAGAAAACTTTTCGCGCTCCCTAGTCACCCATTTAATAAGAACCTTCGCGCTCGTATTTGCTACAGTAAATCATCCACACGTGTCTTTCACCACCTAGATATAAAGGGTGTCTCGGAATTTCAAAAATATTTCAGTTAACATTTTTAAAAAGTCGTGTGTGTGTAGAAAGAATCATTTAATAAATGATATTAAAGTACGGAAAATTGTTATAAATAGATTTTGTTCTTACTAACCGCGAGTTAGCGGTTGGAAAAAAAAATACAAAAAAGTTCGCAATTATAATAATGTGGAGTAGCTTGTTGATTTCGTAATCGCGTTGAAAAAAACATCTCACAGATCACGCGTAAATATGTAACGTATAATTTATACGTGCTCTGAGATCGGCGGCAATTACGTATTACGTCGTTAATCGATAACGAGTTAATTAAGTAACCTTACGTACGTCGCGAAAAAAATCTACTTTTTACGCAGCACGAGAGACGAATAATTCAAAATGATTTGCGTTCACTTCATCATCGTCATCATCCGAGTGAGAAATCTCTTTTAAATCGTCCGTCTAATTGCAATTTGACGAGCTCGGCCTCGCGGCCGTTTCCGTCAGAAACGAGAGGCGAAACTTATATCGCGCATTGTTCTGACCTCTCTCGTTGGCCATTAAGGAGCATGATCGATGACATGTTTAAGCAGAGCGTTACAGAAGTCCACAAACTCCAAGTTTGTCAGAGTAAAGTCTGGCAAATTTCGTTCGAAGTAAGACAAACTTTTTTTCAATCTTTTACAAGAACAAGATTGTCTTTTTATTTTATTAAAGCAACAGACAAAAACTTTCTGATTTCTCGTGAAACAAAATAACAAGACGAAAAATCTCGAGCGTTTTTTCGATTTAAATGTTCGGAGTGTCTGTCAGTCTTTAAAAATTCACTTCCGCTCATTCTCGCAGCGAGTCTCATCGTACGTAGGACGGCTCGTTAAAGTCGATCAGTCGATTTATTTATCGCAACCGAGAAGGACGAGGAGAAGATACGGCTTAGAGGAGATTGGTCCGAGCATCCGGTGTCGGGATCACCCGGATGATTGATAGTGATTTGGCAGATAGCGATCTAGGAACGCGAGGAGGTGTGCACCTGATCGAAAGGAAGAGAGAAAGGAGAGGATCGCGCGCGGGAAGAAGTAAGAGAGAAGAGATAGCCGGGCGGAGTGTTATTCTTGTTCGGTCTGGAGAGGCTAAGACAGCCGGGAGAGGCAGGGAGAGATGACTTCTGCGGGACGTAGAAAACCGTAGAACCTATTATCCGCGGTGGGCAACGGCTATCAGCGAGCACCATCTTTCCGTGTGGGTGTCCGAACGCCCTTAAGACCCCATAAGTCCGGGCTGTGCCACCCCGTCGAGAAAACCGCCCCCGCGGAGAGTAGCGCTCGCGCGCTAGACACCTCCTTAGACACCCTTTCAATTTCCTATATACCCGATAATCATCTGTCCGACCGAATCTCGCCACGGAGAAGTCATCGCCGTGTGTGCTCGCGTTTCTCTTTCTTTTTCAATATATATGTATATATATATATATATATACACACTATATATACACAGATATATGTATAAATACTTTTCCACTTCGATACTCTGCCGGTTCCATTCGCGGCTTCCCTCCCGAGGAACGTTGATTGGCCCAGATAAATCTCTTATTGACGGGTTCGAGAGAAAACTCTGAGGAAACGACTCATTATTGTCTCCCGATGCTATAAATGATGTTTAGGGATGAGATTATACGTTTACTGAACAGCAACGAGTCAGATATAAAAATATATCGCGGAAAAAATACTTATGTAAAATAATTTAACCAATAACCAACGAAGCACAGAGTTGTTTTTTTTTTATATACGCGGAAAAATCAGATATCTTCGGCTACCGAGTGACGCGAGCGTTTGCAATATGTAAAAATATCTCGTATAATTACGCATGCAAATACAGGCGTTACCTGTTCGATTCCTCGACAAAAACAAAAAACAAAAAAAAAAAAAAACGTTCGAGAGTCTGTGCGCTGTTCGTACATAAGAATGTCGTTCGTAACGGCTGCTTCTCGGCGCGAGATCGAGAGCCCGCGAACATATTGTTTCCCTCTCTCGCGGGGTGTAATCTATAGCGGTTAAATTTTCTAAAGTACTCAATCACCCGGCGTATTTTCATGCAAACGCCGTCTCTCACGAGGATATCCCCTTCCTTCCCTTTCCAAGAGAACTACGCACAGAGAGAGAGAGAGAGAGAGAGAGAGAGAACGAACGCACAATAAAGCCGTGACGTATGAATCCACCGGCGAAATAAACTTCGCGCGCATATTATTAGCCGCTATTCCCGGAGACTTATGCCGGCCCCTTCAGCCGCGGCCCGTGAGGCCCCCGAGGTCGATACATCCGCCGGAGTCCGCGCGGATCGAAGACGTATCCTCCCCGTTCGCAGGATCTATATTTCAGCCGTTGTCCGAGATTCTAATCACGACTCTGTACGAACATAATGACATATGAAGAAAGTTTTAATCGATGAAGCACTCGCTGATGGATGCATGAAAGTCTCGATGCTTGTGATTATATACTTCTGATTAAAAAATATACGTATGTGTGTATTATCGACTATTTTTTAGTATATCGGAGATTATATCACATTAAAAAAAATTATTAAAGTTTTTTTTAACTTTTCATACGCAATCACGTATTGAGAAAAAAAAGTTTTTACTTGATTTATCGATAAAAAACTATATTACGTCCGGAGAAAAAAAAATTAAACACTTGTTTTATACAAGTTGCATATGACTCTCCGTGATCGCGCGGAGCATGAAAACCCGCGGCGTGTAAACTGTCCAATAAGTAAGGCCCCGAACATGGGGCCTCACTTGTAGACCTCCGCTCCTTGTACTTTGCGCATATACACTGTTGTCTGCGCTTATAACGTATGGCGCGCGTACGTGGGCGCGGGAGGGAGAGCGAGAGGAAGAGGACGCGGTGAGGGTCCCTCGGGGGCCCGGCGCTATAAAGAATATCCGAGAGACAAGAATAAAATCCGGCTGACTTATTTGAACCGGCGCGATGGGGAAGGAAGGAGCGGGCAACGCAGGTAGCGGGAGGAGGAGACGCGGAGAGAAGATTTGCGAGATTGGAAAGAAGCGGAGCCCCTACGTAGAGCGGGGTCTCTACGAGCGCCCTCGCGAGGGGGCCCACGGCGTGCAAAGGGGCCCACAGAAGCGGTGGCCGAATACTGCTATATTGCACGACCTTTGTGCACCGAGCACACGTGCCCACACACGTTGTTACGTTGTACTGAGAGAATCCCTCGTATGTTCTACTACCATTTCGCGATGTAGTGGTGGCAAAGACATTACTCGAAATGTTTTATTCGCAAAACGTATATACATATACAAGGTGTAACAATCGTCTCTTGTCCCCACCGAGTATTCTCAAGCAAATATTAGAGTGTAGTTAACTGGCTACTTGAACTTTGTCCTTTGTACGATCAGGTTGCAATCTGAAACGCAGACCGTGTAAAAGGATTGTATCCTTGATACATTGACCATGCCCCGATAAACGCGCCCCGCGCGTCTATCGTTTTCCAGAGAAAGGTATTCTCGCGATAAATCACACGCTCGTTGCGGCAGCGTTATATGTGCTATTTTCGTAGCGCGCGCTTATCGCGCCTTGAGCAATCTAAAAAGAATCTAATCGCGCGAACCGTATCATTTACCTTCATCGTGAACTTTAAACCTCATCACGGATATTACTTCTCTATCTCGCGGTTGTAATTATTATCGACGATTTTATAAATAACGCTAATGTAATATAATCAAAGTGGAGGCAGAAATTTCTCCAATATATCTTCCACATCTCTCCTTTTAATTAAGTAATTATTTTAACTCGCTGTTACCTGCAACAACGCGCGCGTCACGCGAACTTCAGTAAAAATTATACAATAATCTCGAAGACTCCGCGATGCGCCAAGTATTTAACTTTGTATAGTACATCCACTCTTTCTCATAAACACGTCATCGATACTAATTATTAAAAACTCGAGGAAGACTTGGAGAAGTACGTTCGCGCACATTTGACGCAGCATCTCGCGCGGTATCTCGGCGTTGTGACGAGTTTCCGAGCAACGACACTGTCGACGGGTCCTGGGAGTGGATGAAAGGCGCTGCGGCACTAAGTGACGGTAATTATCGTAAAAACAGTGATTTTTCGCAGTATTCTAGTCGGTTATTTTTAGAGGCCGAGTCACGTCGACCGGTCTCCCCCACAAGACTCGCTCGTGTGCACGTCTAGGCGACACTCGCACGCGTACGCACGCAACCGCCGCGTGACCGTGTACCACACCAGACTTCCTAGTTTCGAGAAATCGCCCGATCCCAAACGCGCTTTCGCGCCGAATTATTTTCTTCCTTTTTGCTGTCGCCCCACTTGAATCCAGTTTTTTTCTCCGGATTACCACAAGCTTCGATACGTTCTTGACAGTCCTGAATATAAAGAGAGTAACAGGATAGTTGCCGGTTATATAAAATTTGTTTCGAGAACAAAGTGTCGAGATCGATTACACATATATCTGCATTATCGCGCGCACTATGTCGGTGCTTTACAGGTCATGTGTGAATACATGGCAGACAGTTGCACGTGTTTTCGAATCTATTAGCGTGTTGTCTCAAGTGCTAAAAAAAATCTAAGAAAGTCATACGTAGTATACGTTATGGAATCTCGTCGTGAACTTTAACACTTCACCACCGACATTACTTTTCTGTTTCGTAAACATCGGAGGATAAATGATGCGATTGAATAACTCCACGATATATAATGAGGGAATATAGTAAAAAATAAATAACACACACACACACACACACAGAAACACTTTGATTAGATACTTTATTATATTCCGCTGCACACAAGTTGGTCGTGTCTTGTGACATCGACGACGAGGTTCGCTTCGTCGTGCGTTTGGGTTTACGTGAGAGCAAAGACGTGCATTGGTGGACGAAGAAAAGCGCGACGGAGGAGAACGACGAAGGTGGACGAGGTCGAAGATGAGAAGACAAGCGGATCCTTTCAGAAGTGGGAATGTTTATCGACGCAATATTTGCTCGTCCACACCGCGCCGGATCGTCTTTACGCGATGGCGGAATTTGTTTAATTTGTTAAGTGTTAATGTTATTTAATTTTTTCCGCAAACCTACGCGGTACTCCCGGCGCGGTACTCTAAATACCTGCGCAAACATCGGGAGCAGGCGGCATATTATTGGCTTCTTACCGTTGCACAATTTCGTCATTTGCTTCGTGCGAGAAATCGAGAAGGAAACACCCGAGTTCTCGGACTGAATTTACATGAGCCGCCCTCTCTTCGATAGATAGATTGTACGTACGGACTGCTTGTCTCGATGCACTATTAACGGGAATAATTACCGTTCCGAGCGAGTATTATATCAACACTATAATAAAACGCATATTTCCGAGTGAGTTCGCGAAGAATGTAAACATTAACCCCGTTTGAATAACGTTCATGCATTTCGCTTTTTCCCCCGGCAATATATCGCAAGCGGAAACGACATTTGTATAATATTTCTGAAGTATGCTTTCCTTCTGCGTGTGTTTATATATAGAATAAAAAAAATACACAACAAATATGTACACATTTCTTGATATACGCTCAGGCCTGTATTTGTTGAAAAAAAATCATGATAAACGCGCGCTTTCTCCTTCGACGTTAGTTCACCCAGACGCCCAATGTAAAATGATAGAACGTTACGAAATGTCGGTTTTCACGAGGTCCCCGCGAGTTGTCAATATTGATCACACACCAATTAAAATCCCCGAAGCGAAGCGCCGCGACACGTCGAAACCGATCGACGTTCACGGAGCATGAATCCGTTATTATCGAGCGTATTCCCGTACGCAACATTTTCTACTCGCGTGGAAGCGCGATCTTACGCACTGGTACGGCCGACTACCGGAATGTTCTTTCCACTCTTGTTATCTGGACACGTTTCACGCTCCGTCAGGTACAAGAACGATGATGCCCGAGCGTCGTTCTGTCACCGCATGAAAATCGGCTTCGAGAAGATATCGAGAGTGTGCGAAGTGGAGGGCGATGACTGATTATAAGCCTCTCTCGTCAGAAAGAGAGAAGTGCTCTTCGCACTTCGAGATGCGGTTGTAGATAATGACCTCAATACGTCAGAATAAGACGCTAATTATATCCCCTCGCGAGTAAACAACTTGCCATACGCTAAAATTCGAGAATATAGTTTTGCGCGGCGCTATCTTTCATATTGCGATCAAACAAAACAAAACAAAAAAAAATAATAATTTTAGCGATTGAAACTCGGATTAAGAGAGCAAAAGCATGACTTTTATCGAGAGCTTAAAAGCCGGATGTTTTGATTACGAGGCAATATCCGAAAGCGTTGTATTTCGCTTTCATCGAATTTCCGATATGACTATTATCAGAGATTTTCCCTTTTTTCGATCCCTCGTTCTCTTTGCGCGCGAGATAACATCGCGCCTTGGATATATATATATATACACACACACACACACACACCGGTGTTTATTAAAGTCACCCGTTTTCAATTAATTTCATTGATTACGTATAGCAATAGCAGCCCGACGGCGATTCGCGGCGTCTCCTCTTTCTCTCTTCGCGGCGTGTAACAAAAACCAGTTATCCTCCGATAATTTAATTAGATTCAATCGGAGGATTTAATATCTTCGTTTGCTTTTATTTCTTTACGTCACGCGCCTTTAAGTGTGTGCGCGGAGCAAATATGACATTATGTACGAGCACTTCGAGCAGTCTTCTTCTTTTTTTTTTTCCTCAACCATTTGGTCTCCGTTCGATTATGTTCCATTAACGCGTTCACGGTTTAACATATTATTACGCGTGTAATCTCTCGCGATTCGCTTATTGTGTGTGACACAGCATTAAATTTAAAAATTTCCATATTACAGTGCGTTTGATTTGTGCGACTTCGTCACTCCAAGAACGCCGGAAATGACTTCGTGAATACGTAATATCGTCGCGCATCAAGACGATCGCGGCGACGAACCAAACCGCGCATCGAATAACGATCGTGTGTGTATTGATTTTATTTTTTTTTAATAACGGGTGTCTTCATATAACTGCGCAACAAAACGCAACCGCTGCGCGCAATGTCGTCGCTTATATTAAAACCGCAGCGCGGCTATTGTGTTTCAATTAAAATTTTGCCACTCATATCGAATGCCGTATTCGTATAGGGAATGAAATGTATAAGCCGCGGGGATATATACACACGATGCGGTATCGAATATTGACGTGCGTGTATAACGCGCGCAACGACGACGTATACAACGACAAGGCAATCGTGCACGAGCATAAATTGTTAACAATTGCGCAATTACTTTTTATATCTTTCATTATTACGTCGTTTGTAATTTCCATTATTCGCAGCTTGTAAGTTACTAAAGTGCCCGGTTTGTTTATTTACGCGTCAACTGGCAAACTGCATCGCCATCAGTTGTGCAGATTCGGTATGTGCAACTCGTTCCACTGTAAACATTTGACCATCGCGTCACTTTGTTCAATCGTCTCTCGCTGAATTGTCGCGTAATATATTCGCAACGAGCACAAATCCGTAGTGTACATGGTAAAAAAAAAAAAAAAGAAGATTTTGCAGACACGCTATTGTAGTGAATTCTCTGCTTTTCGTCGAGTAGTCCAACATCTTCCCAAAGATGAGGGGAGGAGGCAGCTGAAAACAGGACTATTTCAACGTTTCGAGCCTCGAGCAACGAACAGGCTACGATCTACCGTCTGACCCACACACGTGAGAATTTCACCTAGCCGACCTGACTTTACTGCGACACTCACGCGCGCGCGCACACACACATACACACACTGAGATGTAGGAGCGACGCGCCCACGCGCCGAGTATCCGCGAGTCTTCTGGTTTTGGCGGACATAACGGGTTGCGGATAAGACGGTGAGAACCGTTGGCGAAGCTAATTTCGCACAAATTTATTGCGGATATCCCGACGAATATTTTTTACGACGATGTATTCAGCGTCGAAAGTTTCTCGACCACGGCTTCATCTTTCGAAAACGCGAAGCAGTATTCTCGAGGCAGATTGAGGTAAAGTAACGCGCAAGAGGAAACATAGTAGATATTTCAAAATATTATGTGCAAAGTGACGCGTGAAAGACGTTCATTGATATGACTCTCTCTCTCTCTCTCTCTCTCACTCTCTCTTATTCTCTCTCTACAAAGACTGCCACGTACATTCACGATAAAGAGTCGTCCGAAAGTACGGGCTCTATTGACTCGGAGAATTTTAATGGCGACAATTTGCGATTAGCCTTAACGGATAACGCAAAGTAATTAAGTTGTGCGAGCATTTAATTGATGATGAAAACTGGTTATGTTCTCCTCTCAGCGGCGTAATAAGACGTTCACTCTCTCTCTCTCTCTCTGTCTCTCTCTCTCTCGAGAGAGACTTTACCAGTATTATTTATCCACACAACACTTTATATTAATTACCGAAACGGGATACTTTTAATTAGCGATCGCGCGCGGTCGCGGTTCTTACCGCGAGATTACCGGGATTTTATAGTCGCTATACCACGCGCGCCACGCGCTTTACCACGGTCGTAATTTTCTCAACACGTAAGCGAGCGTATACTTTGGCTTACGCGCGCGATTTTTGCAAGTTCAGTTAAGATGTCAAGTTACATTCTTTCTACATACGAAAGCGGGAGCGCGTCCCGTTTTGTCACGCTTAATGAAGTTAACAGCTCCTTGAATAACAGTGTGTAACAGGCTTTCATATTCAGCGGTCAGTTCGCATTAGCATTACACATTCACCGATCTGGTAGTAGCCGCGCCGGCCGGTACAGCCGCCATTAATCCTTCACCTTACTCCGCGCTATCATTAATCACCGCTTTATCATTTTCATATCATTTTAATAGAATATTCTCCACGGGACAGGTGTGGGCCGAGCGAAGGATTCCCAGACATATCCCGAAGCGCGACTATAAATAAATACAAACACGATTGATCGCTTTTTAAACCGATGCGGCTTTTTACCGAGCGCGCTTTCTCTCGGGTGATACATAATGAAAAAGATTTCGAGAATTTTTAAAACTGTCGGATATGCTGCCGCACAAGGCTGAAAGTGAAACACTGACTCTGTGGAAAAATGAAAAAAAAAAAAAACAAAACAAAAAAAGAAAAAGCCAGTCTCTCCTTTTTTGAGTCTTCACGCGCGGAAATGCATCGCACGTGCATATACTCACACACGAACGGCGCATACGCGGCATACATTAGCATAGCTTTGCTCGGCACGGGCTGTTTCATAGGTGGTTAGCTGGCACGCGACCGTGAGAGGTTCAGCATGGACGAGAGCACGGGTGAAGGCTGCGCGAGAAACAAGGGAAGGGGGAAGGGGGACTTGCAGCAAGAGAGATTTGGAGCACGCGATGTGTTTTTTGCCGGCGTCCTAAACAAAACCCCCTCTGCGTTATATACGCTCATCGACGACGTTGCTGCGCTACGGTAAACTCTTCGCGCGAGAAAAGTGTGTCGAAGAAGACAGCCCGAGGAAGAAACCCACGAAGAAAGCGACACGCCACCGGTCGGCCGGTAGACCCGCGCGAGGGGAAAACAAGAGGAGAGCGTTTCGCTTCTCTGGTCGGCCTTAAAGGTTTTAATGTTATGCGGGATTCCCTTACCCCGTGAATGAAACGGAGAGCGTAAGGGAGAGAGAGAGAGAGAGAGAGAAGAGAAGGAAAGGAGGAAGCGACAGAGAGGGAAATGCAGCGAGAGAGAGAGAGAGAGAGAGGAAGAAGATAGAGAAAGAGAAGGTCTCGGCCCCGGAGTCTCCGCCGCTCGTAGGAAGCCGTTAGCCCACTTGTTCGTCGTATACTAATGAGGATGAAAATGAGATGACTGCGTTTATTTTAATTTCATCAGGTGCAAAGGACGCGTCGGCCGCGGCGCGGACTACACCTGCTTGGTCGTTCACAACGCGTGTGTGACATTCGACTCGCCATTATTGACTCGCGCACTTCCTGTCACGTATCACTTTTCCGCCACCGTTCGGCGGCGGGATGACATCTCTCCGATCAGCTTCCGGCGAGACAAATGTTGATACTCATCTCAAACGGACTCTCTTATTTATTCGTATCCACAGATATGTGGAATGTAATCTCGTGAATAATTCGCGTCGCATTGCACATGTAAACGGAACAAGTTTCAGAATATTTATGATGTATATAAAATATCTATCGTTTAAATATTTTAGATGTGAGAAATGATTAAAATACTTAGTTTTATGCAAAAAAAAAAAAAAAAAATGATTTTAGACGAAATCGATAAATTTGATTGTAAAAGTTATAATATTCAAGTGTAAATTCTACGAGTTTTTACACATCTCCCTTCCGCAGTAACTGATGATGAATTTCGAGTTACTCACGTAACGTCTGGCGCGTTTTTCCTACGTATCGATTCTTCGAGACGTCCGCTCGTCTCAGAAAGACCAAATCGAATTTCGTGTCGAACGAAAGCGTAACGTAACCGTCTAAACCGCGGCGAAGACGCGCAACTGATGATGAGCGAACGACACGGAAGCGAGGAAAAAACGGTTGAGGAAAAAGTTCTCTCTCTCTCTCTCTCTCTCTCTCTCTCCTTTTTTCTCTTTCTCTCTCTCTTTCGACACATCGGCATCGACGCGCGCGTTCGGCGGTTACTTCTTTTGCCTAACAAAAGAGCTCTATACTCTCCTGCACTCGCCGTCTCGCTCCGTCCTCATTTTTCCTCTCGTTCAGTCACGTTGGTCCTGGAAACGCTGGAAGGTGGCATGAGAATACACCACACGGTGTACAGACGGACGAATGCTTTTTACGTATGCACAATTGTCTCCTGGAGGGAAGGAAGGAAGGAAGCGAGCAGTAGGAACGACTACGGAAAGCCATGAAGTGGCTGAAACGGCGGGGAGGGGGATAGCGAAGGTGCACCATGTGGCAAGTGAGCGAATGAGAAAAAGAGAAAGAGAAAGAGGGTTGAGTAAAGGGTTTCGACGTTTCCTCACGGTTCGCCGATGCCGCGTTAGGACCATCTATCTCAGGGGTGTGATCTTCCTACCCTCCCCCTCCCCGTTCTCTTCCTGCACGGGCGAGAACGGACGGCGGGGGTCACAATAGTTTTGCATACACTTTCCCATAGGGATGACACCGTGAGCGCTTGCGGACGGCGTACCTGGACCTTTAAACGCGCGCGCGGCAGTCGCAGCATAAAAAAAAAAGGAAGCAAGGGAAGAGAAGAGGAGGATACATAACATATGGAGATCTATGCAAAATCGCGGCCTGAGGTACCTGAGAGAGGAAGGATATATCCGCGCGCGCGATCCTAACCGGGGGTCACCCCTTTTCTTCACGGTGTTTATTGTTCCAGATCGTAGAGAGTGGAAAGAAGGGTTGAAAAAGAAGTGCACTAGCCCTACCGCCCCTACCCCCTTAGCTCAGCCGTACCCTCCTTCCTTCCTAGCAGTCACCCTTGAATTTTAAATTATGCAACGACCGGGGCCAGCGCCACGCCAGACCAGGGTATATTCAAATGGGCATATTACCTGGGCTCTTCCTATTCAAACATCTGACTACCTCGTCTCTATATCTCTCCCTTCTCTCTATCTCCTTCCACGGTCTTCCGATCATCGGAGATTTATAATGAAAGCGTCACACACAGCGTGCCACCAGCGAAGACCGCTGCCGAAGATTCTCACGGTATCCGTGGCTGTCGCTTTGCCTATCAGAAACGCGGTGTGACGACGGATGGGGGGGAGAGGGGGGAGGGGAAAGCCCGATGCAATGCGCATCTTGGAGCCTACGTGATGTTTGCGATCTTCCGTCGATCCGTTTAAAGGGTTCGATCGGCCGTTTCGTGTTCTCTCCCACAGAAAAACCGTTACGCAAATTCGTTATTGCCGTCTAAACTAATCTTGCAACGGATTCTCGTCGATCAGCTGATGGACGCGAAATGTGCATTTAAATGCGACGTCATCGTGACAGTTGAATTATCCTGTCGCGGCGACACACACACGTATAATATATATATATATATATATATACATGTAAGTCGCGTCAGCGCTATGATTCGTCAGGAATGTATCGAAACGATTCGTAAACATGAGTATGATAATGGTAATAAAACTCACATTACGAATCACGAGATTATCTAGGTTCTCACATTTTCTCCCGACGACTCCGAATATGATTTTCATATATGCATGCGCGGCTTCATCTTCATGCACATGTTAAAAAGCACACGTTTCTTCGACGAGTTCCTTTACGAGACGTGGCAGCCACCACGTGCCAATGTTTTCTCCCGTGTGATAATCAGACACGTCTTACGGTGGGTTAAGGTCATCTTCCTTGTCGCGGAATCGGAAATTAATGCAACGCATCGCGAGGATTGGCTACCTAATAAAGCCCGGCGTAATATGCAAATGTCGAGACTGGCTCGCGCCTCGGCGAAAAATAAGGAAGAGAGAGAGAGAGAGAGAGAGAGAAAGAGAGAGAGAGAGAGAGAGAGACAGAAAGAGAGAAGTTTCCTTATCCTCTTCCTCTGCCTTCCTCGCCTCCTCATCTAACTGGAAAAGGACGAAGTCACCTAACAGCCTTTGTACTGCTCTCTGCTACGTGTTTCTTCTTCTTCTTCTTCTTCTCCTCCGATTCGAGTTCTTCCGTCCTTTTCCCTTTTTTTTTGTACTCTCTATCCTCTTCATATACTCGGCCGTTCCGACAAATAAATAATTCATCGAGGCTGCATGCTTTATGACGATTATGCTAATCCACCTGTGAACCTGTTACCGCCGCTCGCACGCGCGCACGCACCGTCTGAATGGACAACCGCAGGACGAAGGAATTGTAGGCGATCCTGGCGCACGCGTGTCTGTCAGAGATACACCTTGCAACTACTTCGAGTCTTCGGTCCTCAGAGTTTACGAAAGATTTGTGGACCAACGAGAGGCGAGGCAAGAGTGGCTTTCTCGAGAAATGTGGGAAACCGATGACCCACTCTCTCTTTCGGAACATATTGAGGCCCTTTGCCCTTGACACAATGACCTTTCTCTCTCTCTCTCTCTCTCTCTCTCTCTCGTTCGTTCTTTCTCAGTTCTATTAGGATTGTACCACGCGGAAGAAGTTATTCTGGCGGAAGACAGTGAGAAAGACATCGCAATGTATAAATACCCGAATGCGCGACAAAATCCTTCGTCGTTGTTTTTTAAATATTACATGTGATTATTTTCAACGACAGAGTGTTCGACGAAACTGGTTCTGTGCGTAGTTATTTTTTTTTTTCTATGTTTATCTCACTGAATAAAACTGGTTGTCGTAACTTTGAAATACCGAACTAGTTTTTGAAAGATAAAAAAATATGATTTTATATTTCGACACTTACGTACACTTGCACATATAAACATATATATATTTATTTATATAATATACCTTTATTAAGCGTGAGAAAACGTTTTCATAAGTATAAACAACCGCGGCGAATCACGCGGAACTCATTTGCATTTTCTAAGCGCGATTGATTTCTATTTACAACACGCGGAACAACCCGGACTACCAGTTCACACAAACCTAACCGCGGTTCTCACAGAATTATGGCAACCTACCGTTCGAACGATGGTCCGAACGTAACACTTACGGCTAGATCTTATCGACTTGCTGGAATAACTTATTAACTGTCGCCGACGTGTTGTTGCCCAAAGACCGCTGTACGGTCTCGCGATAATAACATAACAAGCCTGCGGAGACTCTTTACGGTGGAATGTGTCGCGGTACCGAACGTCAAGTATCCCACTCGGAATAGTGGTGGTAGAAGAGAGACGATGGCTTTTCGCTTTACTGGCTAACCTCCGACTGGGATCCTTCCATTCCCAGCTGGATTAAATTCTTCGTCGTAAAGCAACTGCGAGAACGACGACGACGATGACTAGGATACGTGACGGACCGCGACGTCGACATTCGGTGATTTCTTCTTTCCATACTCGCTGCGCAGCCTGAAAGCAAGTGTCTTTCCGTCGCTCCCACGGAGAATGAACGATCCCACGCGTGGGAGGATCGCGTCGTCCTGGCGAGAAGAGAGGATACTGTCTGTGTGCGTAGTGCACTCTTCTAAAACGCTTCGACCGACGTGTCGTACGAAGACCCGGAAACCGTTGGAGATTCTCCGAGCGTTCTCTCTTATCGCGTCCGAAGCGACGAGCGTTATTAGCATTGGCGGTTATCCGGGACTATCTAATAAATTGTTCGCGCAAGGGCGCGTAAGCGGGCGTGTGTGCGTTTACGGTTAGAGCACTCCTTGTCTTGCCGGTCGCTGCGACGAGGTTCGCGCGTGGCTCCCGCGCGCAGGTTGACGCTCCTCCGCGTTTGCGATCGCAATAAAATATGTATCTCGAAAGTCGTTACTTGTGATCTTCCGCCCGTAAAGTTCGAGCGATCGACCACTCGACCTGCTCTTCGCGTGTAGAAGAGTAAAAAAGTAGATAAAAGAAGAGTTCTCGACAGTTGGATCGAGAGTCTGCTCGCACCTGCAAAAGATGCTGCACACGATCGACGCACAATACGCTTCTCATTCACGGCGGTTTTTTCACGCAGGAAGAAATCGCGCGACTACTACAGACAACAATTTCATCCTCCTCGAAGGTGCCCCGTTCGCGTGGTACCTGTGCTTAAATACATTCTCGCAGATCAGACACATCGCTCTGCGTGCGTGAATAGAAGATGATACTCGAATCCTTGAAGACGGAGAGACATCCGAGATCAGTTTTATTCTCGATAGCATGTGGGCCAGCAGATGCCCACACCCCTCGCTCGAATTGCGCGCGTAACCCCTCTGGGGGGCGGTGCCCGATGTAGCAGGTAAAGCAGGTAGCTGCACCCTGCGCGCTTCCTGCCGAGGGTCGCGCCGATCAGGAAACGGCAACGGATGATATCACGGAGAAAGAGCGTCAGTCAACCAATAGCCGCGGCTCGAGTTAATGCGTTTCTTTTATTATGCGCGCGACGCAACTCGAGCCCTGCCGCGACCGCGGCAGGCCGGAACCGTTTAGGGAAATTCCCTGCCACTGTTATTCAAACGAGGGTCGAAAAAGCAGCCGTAGTCGTCTATGGCACTTCTTTGGCGGCGCGAGACGTAAACGTATGCATATCGATCATTCTTCGATCAAATGAATGCCACGAACCAACGACATTAACACACACTTGCGGACCCTTTCCCTCTTTCGTTCTTATACTCGCCTCGAAGGCGCCAACGGTCTTTTCCTTCGAGCGGCAGTTTCTCCGCTGGCGGAAGTTTTTTTTTCGCACGTTCCTGTGATTACAGTGCCGTGCTGCGGCATTAGTGTATGTACAAACTATATGTGTACGTGTAACACATACGTTACATATATAGTTTGTGGAATTTAGATATTTTATGAAATGTTTCACTTCTCTTGAGATAATGTTGCGGCGGGCGTCCGCGCGCGCCGAGGATCTTCACAGGCGGTAATAAATGCGTGGGCTTCAAGGTGCCGGCTTTTGAAGCGCTTGCTATCTAAAATGCGCACGTTTCAACGTAGCGCGACTTGACGTGCGCGCGTTTTTAATCAGCCGCGCTTAGACGATGCCTGAATGCGAGCTCCCGCGAAGTTCTCTTATTGCGCGAGGCTAGAAGTATTCCGGAGATCTCTCTCTCTCTCTCTCTCTCTCTCTCTCTCGTGGCTCTGACGAGAGAACACGGAGAGCGTGTCTGCGATGAAAAGGGGCAGCAGATCGTGCTGTCGCGCGCGCGCTAGTGTGTGCGACATTGTCTTCTAGCGGTCTAAACTCATTAGCCTCGGTTTCCGGTGGCGTTAAACGAGGGCTATTCATCGGGCGTTCGTTCATTTTGTCGCGTGCAAACACGAGGAGGAGGAGGGGGAGGGGAGTGAGGGACACAGGGTAGTCGACCAGAAATGTTTCTACAGCAGCCCGGTACCCAGTTAGCGTTCACGAATTCTCCTCGTCGATACACGCCTCGCAGATGCGTGTGTACGCGTTCTCTCCCTGTCACAGACGCAAAAGGCAGAAATGTAAAGAGAGAGAAAGAGAGAGAGAGAGAGAGAAATACGCCGTGTTTGTGTTTGAGAAGTAAATTACAATAATTGAATAGACCACTAATTCCCCCTCGGCTCTCTGCCGAGCGTGTTCCTCTCGCCTCACGCTCTTTCCCGCCGTTTTCTCCGTCTTCGTTTCTCTCCGTGCGAGCTGGGACCTGCGAAGGTTAACCACCAGGCCGCAGCCACTGTCTCTACATTGCGTATCCGAGTATACGCGATCGCGCGTGTTGCTCCGGTGCTGATACACCGCCGGCAAAGGGGGCGCGTGTCGCGCGATTAATTTCATTTGCCGGTCGCTCTCACCCGCGTGGGTGGAACACCGAGGTTTCTCCTTCTTTTTTTTTTTTTTTTTTTTTTTTTTTTTCACGCCGATCGACCGTTGGCCGCACGTTTTTATTGTTATGCGTGTGTTTCGCGCTGCCGCGCTGACCTTTCGACGCTCGACACACATCCATGGGACGACGAATCGACGCTGTCATTTCTGCGATTAAGACATCGCGTAAGAGACATGCATATGTTTTTTTTTTGCTCGTTATATTACTTTAGTTCCTGACATTTAGACGCGCGCCATACGACTCGATGTGTTTATCTGTTTGGTTTTTTTTATGGTTTATCTCGCTACGTGACGTCACGGCGTGGTACAAAATGATAAAAGAAAACATGTTTTTTAAACGTACAAAAAAAAAAATGATTTACCAGTGAAATGACTCTCTATGTTTTAGATCTTACACGTACGTGCGCGATTAATTTAAAATCAAATTGATAAATCGCAATTCTGTGCGTATAAATCACATTTTGCGCGACGCTTTCCGCTTCATCCGAAACGACGCAAGTCGTAAATGTTATTGGGTTAAATTATTTTTAGATATTCTCTCTCTCTCTCTCTGGAATCGGCGGAATTCGCTGAAGCAAAGTGGTCGGTGTGCGCTACCGCAACCGGACGCAAAGGCACGATATCAGATATACGAGGTAACGCGCCGTGGAAAAGAAAAAAAAAAAAAAAAAAAAATGTCACCTGTTTGTGCAAGTGTTAAACATTATCTCGTCGCGCGATTGCGGATAGCGCAGACTTTGAAAGGAAAACAGGATATTATCTCGAAAAAAAATTTCGTCTTGGGAAACGACTTTTATCATTGATTTATCGCCTCGATCCGGCGGCTTTGCGCGACGGTCTGCGGTGTGTAACCCCATTTTCAACAACAGTGAGCACGCGCGTAGGACCGAGGGAAATGATCGGTGTCGACGCTCTCGATAAATAGATCGATTAAAGCATCGCATTAGCGCGACGGTTATATGTTGTCTCTCTCTTTCTCTCTCTCTCTCTCTCTCGGCTATAACAATAATGTCAAGGATTCTCAGCGGCATGTTATTGCCAAATGACGTAGCAGTTTTCTCTTTTCACAACAACATGCAACACATTCTCAGACTGTGTGCTTACTATCGTTTACTATATTCAGTTTTTAGCGACTTTCTAAGATATAATTCGAATTAATCCAAAGCATTGCACACAATTAAAAAAATCTTTTATAAAAAAAAAAACATATCCAATTGAGAACGTGTCATTGGAAATATCTCAGAAGAGACAAAAATTTTGTGGAAAACCGATGGTAGGTAAACTACACGTTTGTGTGCTACACGGACTTTAAAAAAAAAAAATTATAAAAATACGCGTGCTCTCTCTCTCTCTTTCTTTCTCTCAGATGATATTAGTCATCGCCTGCTCCATCTTGACATTCCAGCAAGAGTGACGGCTTATATTCGCGCATAGTTTTAAAACGCTCTCGCGCGTATTGTACACATCTCGCAAGCCGCCTTCCACAGGTGGAGGCGCGCGTAGAGAAACATATTTGTAGAGTGTAGGAGCGAAGTGAGGCCAAGATAGATAGATGCGGAGTGAGAGACGGAAAGAGCTGACGAAGTGCAGAGGGACACCGGTTGATAGAGGGAGAAAAACAAAAAGAGGTAGACGAGGTCCGATGAGAGGTTCTCCAACGTGCGATGCTCAGCACACAGCCGATGGCCGCCATTACCCCACACGATTCGTTCCAACTTCCAAGTATTCGTTATTTGTTTGCTTCTGCCGGACGGAGAGAGACCCGCTCGTCTATTTCAGCGCGGACACTGGCTACGCTGCGCCTCGCTCGGTCCACCTAACTCCGAATACCAGGAATTTCGACGTTACCTAGACGATTCGTGGGCGCGGGTGAGAGAATCCGCCCGGTAGTCTCCGAAGAGCTGATCAGCGACTGCGTGTTTCGCAGACTCGATCAAGGCCAGCACCGTGAAGACGTTGTTTTTGCGCATGTGGAAAACAAGTTGTGACTATTTTTCACGTATTCGCGTTTAAACTTGAAATTGCTGATGTAATCAATATTTTTAATATCACAATAAATAAGTTTTTGTATAAATAGTTTTATTTATATTAATATAAGAATCTTTATTTTGTTCCAAGATGTTAATCAAACGAGCATTCGAATTTTTCCATGATCTTAATTATTTGTTTTTTTCTTTTTCGAATTATTGCCGAATTCGCTACGTGGATAATATCGAGTGCGTCGCGCTCAGGGAACGATTACACGCATCGCGAATGTGCGCGCTTGAGATTCGCATTATCCTCGTTTTCGCTTTATTATCATTGAAGTTTGGGGCCGCGAGAATCGCGACGAAAAATACAAAAAACGCGAAGGGCTCGTGCCGTGCGACGTCGCGCGCGGTAATCATGCGTCCTCCTCCCGCATGCTTTCGGGGAGTCAGTCGGAAACCAGTCTGAAACCGCGTCAGGATCGGGTTTAGCAAGATTTTGGCGCTAACGTGCACGTTGGCGAAGCCGAAATAGCGCCCGGGAATGCTCGCGGCTAGAGGCGAGAGAGAGGTACAAGCTCGGGAGAGACGGAAAAAAAAGAGTGAGAGAAATAGAGAAAGAGAGAGAGAAAGAGAGAAGACAGCCGGGCTTTCGGGGCCCGGTCTCCGGAGTACTGGCGACTGGCGATTATAAAGAACAGTAAAAAAGAAACGAGAGAAGACACAAAGAGAGCGGGAACGAGCGAGGCAGAAACGCTGCGGAGGAAACGGGACAGATCGGAGCGGTGGTATAGGCATCGTCGTTGGCTGCGTTTAAAAAACCAGTTGTGCGAGCCGAGCCGACAGCGACGGCACTCGTTGGGGCACCAAGAAAACCGGCGAGAAGGTGCGCGTGGGCCGCATCGGGTCCTACACGGGCCGCGCGCTCTTTCGGGCCCTTCGCTCTTCTACGCGCGAGAAATGCTCGCTGGACGCTGGATCCGTCTGAACGGATTCAAACTCGATTCCATTCGCGATGGCTTTTACTTGTCTTCGCGAAAAAGCCAGCGCGTGGATAACGTAGAAATGAAAATAAAAAAATGCTTTATCCGCAACCATCGAATGTTATTTAGTTACGTCATCGCTCGAATGTATTTTCCTCGAATGTTGTTATAAATATCACGAATGGCTCACTAGTGTCGCCATTCCTCTATGCATCGATACTTTCTATTCAGTAAAATTTATGCAAATATCTGCAGTAGCTCCTGAGAAGAACCTCTCGCCGAGAGTAGTTCAGATGGGTAGATAAACGAAAGTGTGTGCACACTTGCGAGAGAGCGGATGTAACTGCGCGCATTTTACGCGCGGTCAGGTGATTTCGGTGACGTCACCGTTGGCCGAGAGATTACGAGGCGCAAGATGCAACCGAAATTATGCAAATACGATGCAAATCCGGATACGCCGTGACGCTAATCCACGTCACAATATTGGAGGTAATTGGCCGGCGGCAGCGCTCTCTCAGTCGCGGTATGTCTACCCTATGTAGCTTTCTTTTTCCGCCCGCTTGTAAAACTCTCGCAACCCGGAGAACGTCCGGAAATACATCTCGGACGAGGTCACCGACGGACGGGCGTTCCTCGACGTCGACGTCGTCTCTTTCGGCACACACGCATATTTATGAGGCGAAACAGGTTCACATGATTTTTTCACTTTAAATTTGCAAAACGATTAAAACTTTCTGTTTACCACAACGGCACGATAACTAGACAACCGGATGTGAATTGCAGATATTTACCACGATCGTAAAATTGATAAAAACCTACGAGAAATTTGTGAATTTACGAGTTTCGCGAAGAAGAACCGTTTTCCAAACAAATGTCCCAATCAAGAGAGAAAGTATACGCTTATAATTTTACTCTACTTTTAAAAGTTAATAATCAACATAATTAACTTGCGTATCGATTTCGCTACTTTGTAAGTTTAATTTCTTAAGACTCAGAAAGATGTGACATTTAACGTCGGTTTCCGATCTGTGAATCCTCCGAGCTAGCATCCAATGATACGAACGATGTGTGATACAAATTATATGTCGCAGTTGAAGCCTCCGAAGTCCTCGCGCGGTAATCGCGGGAGATCATCCTGTCTAGCCCTTATCGACCCTTGTCCACTTTGTTCCGCGCGCACGAAGTTACAAAAGGTGGGACGGGCGGATTTCATTCATGCCGGTACCGCAGAAGAAGAATTATCTCGGCCGCGCTCCGTTATCTGCGTACGTGCGTGTGTGCAGCAAGCACAAAGATAGTCACGAACCTCGCAGGAGATACCGCAGTAGTCTCGGACGGGAATCCGAGCGAGAGAGAGAACAAGAGAGAGGCTGCGAGAGAGACGACTATGTCGGTACGACGGGGGTCGCACGATCGCCGCGCGTCTCGTGGCGTCATCATGGGGGTTGATGAATGACGGGCGGTCAACCACGACCGCGCTAAAGTTATCTGAGTAATCTGAGGAGGAGAGAGGTCCCACTGTCTTACGGCGGGTTTTATTGTACGGCGCTCCTACTCGCGGCAAGAGCGAGGTCAGTGAAGCCGAGTATCAGCACGCGTCGCCGAGGCCTGAAAACGAGACTGGGTCAGGCTCTCGGCTCGGTTGCATCAGAGATAGATGAGGAGGTGGCCCTCCTCTCCCGCATACCTTGCGCCGATAGATGCGTACAAGGGCGAACCGAAGATTTCTGCCGATGCCCATCATCTCAAGTCCTTGACCCACTATCAGACGTTGCGAATCGGCGGCGTGTGCTCTTCTAGCGACATCTTGCCACTTCTATTCGCGGTAGGGGTCCTTGAAAGAAAATCCCGCGGAATCGGTAACCCCTCGTTGAGAGGTAAAAAAAGTACGACCGAGAAGACGGTCGCATCCCCGCGGATCTATTTACCTCCCTTAGACTCTGTCGGTAAAACTCGAAAGGCCCAGTGGGTCCTACGCAGGGTCGTGGGTCTTTGAGTCGGTCCCTTTCTTTTTTTTGTTACCGACCGAATTTACACACTTTTACGGATCGATATAAATTACGAGCAATTTTCAAATTCAATAATTGAAGGTGACACGTGGCATACGCTGTATAAGTTTGCATAATAATTTTTTGTCCCAAAAAAAAGAGTAACGGATTATAAGTGTGACGAGCACTGACAAGTGTGTCAGCATCGAGCGCACAAATTTACATAAATTATTTCAAAGATACACAAAATTTAAAAACCAAACTGCAAAAAAAATCATCGAAACAAGAATCAAGACGACGGAGCAAGTGGACGGAGCTATCTATCTCGCCGGCTCGAAGTTATCGAAAAGTCATCGAGCGCTGGTCGACTTTTAGAAAGGTCAGACGGGTTTTCGCTACTCGTTCGGTCGGCGCCGAGCAGAGGCAGCCCGATCCGTATACAGGATCTAGATTTCAAGAGGATTGTAGAGCCGCGTTTGACCCGCGGTCCCGACTTCATTAGAGATCGCTCTCTCTTCTCTCTCTCCGGCGCGCAGGCGTCGGTATACGTGCTAGCTTCGGAAAGGAGAAACAAAGTCTCTCGATGCTGGAGAGAAGCAGCGTGTTCTTCTTCGTGATGGCGCGGCGCGTGCCCGATCACGCGACGATAGAGAACGATTAACAGCGAGATATCCATTCGGACAAAAAGCGGGTCTTCGTTCGCGATTAACGGGGGACATTATAGTTCCCCAAAATGATGATATTTCGTTGCGGATAATTACATGTCATTAAAATTTCGTCTCACGAAACGATTCCGAACCGTGTCGGGCCGGCGAGAGAGTCCAACCGGTCAACCGATTCGCCCTGTAATTGCCGTTGAAGCGGGTTTCGATCGGGACTCCGAAGGGAGGGAGAGGATCGAGACAAGAAAATGAGATCGCAGGCGATGAAGACAAGCGTGGTAATTATAGGCGATTATAAATGAAACGTTTTACGTAACATTAATAAGATCATTTAAAGATAATTACAAAAAAAACGTATATGTGCTACCACGTAACGTCTCGCCAGTTATTGACAGTTGACAGCCAGCAATCGTTCTATTGATTCCGCCATGACAAGTACCAAATATTCTGTTATAATATTAATTAGAGATGTGTGTGTGTGTGTGTGTGTGTGTGTAACTGTGCATATTTTTGGAAGCTACATATTTTATATTCCGCAATTAACGCGACCGTTTTAGATTTGCCTGATTGGCGCGAGATTTATTAGGCGCGTTTGATGAGAAATCGAAGCGAGCTTGACAAGAGACACACATAATTGACGGGGAGTGCATCTTCGTTGTTCGATCGTAGCCGATTCACTTTTTGCACGCAGAACGGCCTTGTTGGCGATGACGTCAGCGAAGACACAGGTCTGTCGAGCAGATCTCTTGTGGCGGATTCGCTCGGCAACGCCAGGCGAAGGCGGGCAAAAAAAGGCACTGCGTAACAAGCAGCGTTACAGCGATACGTGCGCCTACTTACAAAGAGGTCGCACACAAAAAAAAGGAGATAGAAAGAAGGAAAATCCCAGGAGAAACCGATCAGCTTGCCACGGCTTTTCACTCCCGACATTTTCCGCAACGGATCCCACTGCGACGACATTCTTGTGTCACAATCACTTTCAATCACGATATTAATGCGACGTCTCACGTCGCATCTTCATAATTAGGAAAGTTTTACATAGTTAGAAACATATATTTTATTTTATTATTACATTTGAGTTAACATAACAAGTCGGTTACTTTACAATCTCCGTTTTTGTCGAGTTTTGTTTACCTGCGTGAATATTAATCGCAGTAAAATTTTAAGATGAGCATAGGCACGGTTCCGGAGATACAAGAGGATAAAAGTGATGATTTCCAGTCAGAGTAAAGTGTTAAAATTTGACTAATCAAAATGGAATATTAGATATGTCCAATCGATCATAGATTTGCCTGATTGACGCGAGATATTGGATATGTCCAGTGGATCATCTATGGATCCATTGGACATATCCAATATTACATTTTGGTTAATCAAATTTTAACACTTTGCCCTGGAATCGGCAATTAGAAACAAAAGGAAAGTCGATATATCGAAATGCGATATATATCGAAATTCGATATATATCGATATGCGATATATATCGATATGCGATATATATCAATATGCGATATTATGATTTGCATAGAAAAATCTTATTCCTGTTCAAAACGCTACTTAGTATATAAGTAAGTAGTACTACGTACTACTGCAACAAAAATATTCTGTATTGACACAATCTACGTTAAATTTTTTTTTTGTTCAGAGAATGAACGATCTACTATTCACCGCTATTTCATTTATGAGGAGAAGTGCTTTATAAATACCATGCATGCATGGCTAAACTTAAGAAAAAGAAGAAATTACCGCTCGTTACATTCATAAATATCAATCGCGGTAAACTGTTGTTAACGGTAACGATCGCTCTTATGCGATCGGCTGTTAGCGCGGCCGCTGAAAACGGCAATTTTCGCAACGGCGCGCGCGGCGCGCGCAATAAAAATATCCTTGAAAGCTCAGGTGAGTTAAACTGCACGTTTAACTTTAAACGCTTTGTACGCAGTCGCGCGGGCGACGTTTCTATCCTTTTCTCAAACACCTTCACGTACGAGCGTCGTGAGTCACGACTCGGACCCGAGATACGCGGAAATAATGAAGTGCACGTATCCGCGTATCAGTTTCAGAATAGCGAGAGAGAGACGGCGATTGCCGGCGCGTTCCCATACGCTTTTCCGATAAGCAATTACGAATCGCCTCTGCACTACGTACATGTCGAGAAAGGGAACGGCGAGGCGAAGTCGCATTTCGCGTGCGGCGAGGTCGAGATCCGACGATCGACGATGCGGAAAATCCGTAATGCGTGCCTGCGATAATCGCGTTCAGCTTTTACGCCGAGAACTTAATTCGGTCCGCTTACTATTTTACTTATTCGCTCTAAACTCGATCTCATTAATCTTCGACATTAATTAATCTAGTCTAGTTTGGGAGAGAAAAAAAGAGAGAGAGGGAAAGAATCGAAACTCGGCCGAGACTCTGGGAAGAAATCGCGAAAGAAAAATCGAGAACTCTCTCTCTCTGATGTGGCGCGACGTCGCTACTATACGCTTACTATACACTCCTCGACACCGCCATTCACCGGATCCCTATGAATGAACAGGGACGAACGCACGACGGCAACTTTATACGCGGCGCGTTGCAACGCAAGCGAGCAAGTAAGAGCAGGCCGAGAGAACGAAAGACGAAGGAAGAGGTGAGAGTTACGACGGCGGGTACAGATATAAGAGAGTGAAGAGGAAAGAGGAAGAGCGGAGCGAGTAAGGCGCGGGTTAAGAGAGGCGGGATATAGGATAAAACTTATGCACGCACACGCGAGCGTGGCCGAGCGGTTTCACATTGTGTTATTATTCAATAGCGATAGAGTAATTGATCTCGCGCGGCATCTCTCTCTCTCTCTCTCTCTCTCTCTTTCCCGTTCTCTCTCCTTTTCTCTTTCTCTCTCTCTCTCTCTGTGCGTGTGTACATCACACACAAACTCACTGACTTCGGCTGCTGCGGCGGAAACGCGCGCGCGAGAAAGTATTTGCCAGGCGGGAGGGACGGAGAGGGAAAATATCGTTTAATGACTTTGATATGGGAGGTAGGCACGTCCCTCCATGTAATCTTCATTATTCACGCGATGTCTCGGGCGCCCGCGAAGCGTTCGCCTCGGTTCGATTGGCTAACCGCGCGGCGGATCAGCGAGAGAGATGGCGATCTTCTCGAAACGATGTCTTGATCGATAAATGCCATCTTCTTTGCTCGAGAGCTTCGAGTATCTTCAGCGAATAAGCTGTATCTTCGAGAGTGATCTCTCTACCGTTTTTTGGGAAATTATCGATCTCGATAATTAGATTTACTGTCCGGTTTTATTGATTTTTATATTGGCGAAATTGTTCCGTACACCGTGTGTCAAGAAAAAAATTTACGCAAAAAAATGCGAATAAAAAACGAAAACCAAATGTTATATCGTTCCGTTTCAGTGTGTATCTAAGAGAATATATTCCTATATAACCAAGTCTTCGGTTCTTCTCCGTCTTCTCCGCGTTCTCTCCCGTCGTGCCAGACACAACGCACATTCCCGTAAGTGTAATTTCTGGCGTGCTGTTTGTATGCGCATGTAAATGCATGGTTATTATGTTTGTCGGTGCCACATATGAGAGACAAGCGAAATTCGATTCAAAACCGTCGCAACGCGACGTGTTAGAATGCGCGCGTATCGCGATTTTTAGTTGAGACGCGATTTTATTATTAATCGCGAAGAAATTTCGAAACGGCAACAATTTAGCGACTCGGAAGAGATGTGACGCAATTCGGCACGTTAGATCGCACATTAGATCCCGACGATAAACTTCATCTTTCTATGCTTTTGTTGCGAACGAACGACAACTGCAATTGAACACGATGCTCGCAACGCAGCTAATTCCGGAATAGAGTATCTGATATCTTTTCGAGCAAACCGCAGAGTTCCATTATTCACTGAGAAACTGCCTAGACGCACGCGGAATTCGCTGCACGTCGTCGTAGGGATAAGAGAAGTGCCGATGGCTCGACGTCAAAATACGCCGAAGCGAGAAACCGGCGAGATCGCTTACCAAATATTCTGTTACCCGTGTAAACCGATGCAAATGTCGCGATGGATCGAATTCCCCGCGAGACGATATCGCCTCGTCGTCGCCACCGCCACGAAGCCGACTCATCGGCTCTTGTGAAGCGAGCTTAACATCAGCCACGTTGCCAGCTGAACCATCCCAAGGGCCCGACAACAGGAATGCCGTGTGTTAAAATGCCTTCCGCGTCTGTGTGTTCAAATCGTGTGTGCGCGCAATCGGGAGTGTGTGCGTGCGCGCGCCGCGACGTAGGATGCGTAAAACGTGCGTCTGCGCGCTATCTCTCTCGCTCTCCCTCGCCTCGTCTCATTCCCTCCTTCGCCGCGTGTGCGCCTCAGGCTCAGCATCACCTGTCTTCCCTCTCCCATCTCTCCCCGGGCCCCATCGCCACTCGCTGCCTCCCTTCCCGCCTCACATCCGGGCCCCTGGAACTTCGTTCTTTCTCTCTCTTCCCCCCCTTCCACCCCTCGTGTCTTTCATTCTCGACTTCTTTTCCCCCGATCCCCCGACCACACATACAAAAAAGGAGAATCGAAAATATATCCGAGTATCCTTGTGCGCGCCACGGATCTCCTAGAGGACTAGCCTTTAAATCCCGAGTCCCTCGGAAGAAGGTTTCTCTCCGTTCCTCCTCGCCTTCCTCGATCGAACTTGTTCTGTTTTTTCGTTTTATAATACTCTTCTAAAAACTATGTATCAATATACCTAATGTATGTTTAAAGAAAGAGAACTAACTATTCCGTTTGATCGAAAATTTGTTTCTGTTTGCGTAATTTGCGTATATACTCGACAAAGGCGGCATATCTCCGCGAACTGACAATAGTCGCGAAGGATTTTCACGATCACGGCAAATAAAACAGATTGTCCCACTTAGCGAGCGACGGAGAGACAGATATTTTCCACGTGGCAACGGGGGCAGGCGCGTGCTTACGTTTACGGTCGTTGCGGTTTTGCGGTTTGCACGATCGGGGGACTCCGATCGTTTCTCCGGTTGCTCGTTCCTACCGTGCTCGTCGCGCCGAGTAATATCTCTCGTGTTACGCGGGAAAGCGAGACGCACGCATACGCAAGGCGGATCCGCGCACACCTGCGTGTGCGGAGACGGTTTAACAGTCGGTGCGTCGCTGAAAAGCACGGAAACAATTTGGAATAAGGACGATATTTGCGGTCACGTGGGCCGTCCTCTTCACCGACATATCGACGCGAATCCTCGAGATCTATCTCGAAGTAGTTCGCGAACAGGCAACTGCGCGTCCTGGATTCCCGCGTTATTTTCTCCGTTACGTATTTCGAAAAAATTTTGATTGGGACATCTCATCTCTGTGTAATAGATAAATTCTTTTCTCGCGTGTCGGGCAAAGAAGCACGCGTCAAGATTGTTCGACGAGTCTCCGTGTTTCGTACGAAATTGATGGATTGCACGCAATAAACCCACACGATTGGTCTTGCAACGTTTCGCGGCAAGAAGCTTCGTCGATCATTATGCAATTCAGCACGTAATTGCATTATAATTACAGTCGACACACAATGTTGAGTGAATCATGGCAATGATTCCGTATGATTCGCCGTTTCGTATCGTGTTTCAGTATCAACGTAACACACTACGTTTGCTCTATGAAACATTCATGTTTTGCAATTATTAAATGCAGAGTATACTTTCGGCGTCGCGCGAGTCACGTCGAGCGAGGATCGCGCGCTTCGTTTAATTCGCTTTCTTTGCGACTTGCAAACACATCGCGCTCATATCTTCAACCGACAGTCCGCGCCTTCTTTCTCGGGACTCTCAAAGTCAGCTACGAACCAAACGTGCCCCGAGGAACTCGGAGGGGAGGGAAGGCGGAAAGGGGACCGGTAGACTCCACTTTTACCCTTCACCACAGTCTCCCTTCGGATGCATCTTCGTAGACAGAGAAAAGTTGTGCGTTTCGTGTGCGTGCCCCCCTCCCGTTTTTACATTCTATGTTCAGTCAAAATATCGCAAAACTTGGATACGCAAAATAAAAAAGAATATATGTATGTTTAAAAAAAACAGCCAGAATTTTTAATCACGCCGGGAAAGATTTTGTAAAAAATTGAAATTCTTTAAAATCGAATTATATTTAATTACTGTCGTTTTGTGATCAGCGTAATTATCGTTACCCGCATATTACGACGCAAAAAGACGATTCCTGCTCGATGTTGTGCGCTCTTCCGTGAGGGACACATCGGTTCGTTTCACCGGCTCGATGTATTTCGACTCTAGCACCGGCACATCCCGTAACTTTCTGTTCCGAACAGATCTACGTACGTTTCCACAGTTATACCCATATAGTCGAGGAGAGCGAGAGCGAGAGAGAGAGAGAGAGAGAGAGAGAGAGAGAGAGAGAGAGAGAGAGACAGAGGCCCTCGACCTCGGAACACTGTTACGTGTCAGGTACCATAGCTATACGCGTGAATAAGTTATGGTCGGTCTGCCACATTCACGAGGCAGCACGCGTGCATCAGCACCAGTGTGCCACGCTTGTCTTCTTCTCCGTCTTGAGAGAAGTCGCGCGGTTTCTACCGTCCGTGAGACGTTAAACCCGCTACGTTTCATCGTCACTTCGCCATGTGTATAACGTATGGTTATTATCCTTATTTACCGTTATTTTTGCGACTCTATCCATTTTGTCACGGATGAAAACCGCGACCGTTGAAAGAATTGAATATTTAAACGATACGATGCATAATTGATGATGCGAGCGAACACGTTCTGTTTTCATCTGACATGCAAGATGACAAGAGCAAAGATAACAGACATTTTTCGCCGAGTGAAAAAAATATATGAGGTTAAAGAAATTTTCGAAAAGTTTTTTCCGCGAGATGTTATTATGGGGAAAAAATTGTACACATAAATCTCGGGATACAAGCACAAGTTCATTAAACGTAGAGGTGTATTTTTTTTTTTTTTATCCTGGGAGAATAAACGCGCAAAGCGGTGGTTAAGTAAAGTGACAGAGTCGTGGAAGAACGAAGGAGGAGGTGGATGACACGAGGGTGTTCCAAGGACTCCCCATCGCGAACGGTGGCGCGAGTTATTCCTTTCGGACGTAATTCACGTTCCGAGGGAGGAAGGGGGAAACGAATCTCCTCGCCCCCGTTCGAGAGACCCCACATTCGCTCACTCGCTCGCATTGTCCTTCGGGGCCCGTTCCCCTCCTTCCTGTAGCGAGCCTTTGAGCTCCCGCATTCTGCGTAGTGTCACTTTATAATATTTACAGCCCTCCGCCAAATTCCTTCCGCGCCGTTTTATTTCGCTGACTGGTAAGAGGAGGCGGCGGTCGGTGCGCGCCGTTTGCCTCCCTCGCCCACCCTCTAGCGGATGGTTCCATCGGAGAGAGAACCCGACAACCGCCTTTGCTCGATTTTCTCGTCTCTGGTCTGAGTCGTGGCTCGAGGGAAAGAAGGAAATAGACGTGCCGGGCGAAAGGAGTAAGAAAGGAAGAAACGGAGAAAGACGGAGAATATAAAGTCGGACGAAGAGAAGAAAGAAGGTTGAAGGAGAGGAGAGGAAGCAAAAGGCGCGTGTGCATCTTCTATTTGTTGCGAAGAGTAGGCCCCTACGGCAGGCCCCTAACCGCGGTCTCTCTTATAAGCGCCCGATGGGGGCCCCCCAATCGGACACATGAAAGCCAAAAAGCCGAAAGTTGTCGTTGATCTAGTGCCCCACCGGCCGCTTAACTAGGGCTGATACCTTCGGATAAGGCGAGGGCCCCGCGCGTCGGACCCATCGATGTTTCGATGCTCGGAGAAAGACCGCCGCCGTCATCTATTATATCCGCCCAGCCACCCTTTATCGAGATTCTCAGCTCGGGACTAGCTCTTTCCACGATTCTACCGGCTTTCGCTCGCTCGCGCGCGAGGGTGGATTGCGTTCCTTCGTCGTCGAAGATCAATGGGGATCGCGCTGCGATCGGGAACGAAGATACAGAAACCTGAAATTTCTAGATACTTTGCGACTTTCAGGCAAATTCTACGCCTTTAAATTACAGCTCAAACGCAATTTAGAAAACGAGCAATGTACGTTTCTTTCAAGCACATTTTCTCAATAGAGAGCAAGGAGAGCGAGATAGAGAATTTATTATCTAGATTTTATCTTTATGTCATATTTCACTCTTCTGCTTCTCGAACGAGGAAGCAATCCAGATAACACTTTTGTGAAACGAAGACGAGAAGGGAAAAGTTGCGCAAGTCCGAGCAAGTTGCGTGCCTTCGGCGATATCGGTGTCCATTATGCGCGCGATGCAGCATTAAGAGGACTCTCTCTCGCGCTAGAAGCTAACTCTCTCGTCACGGGCGGAGGAAGAATTTTTCTCAGCTAGTCGCTCACTATTTTTTTTTTTTTTTTTTTTTTTTTTTTACGCTGTACACAGAGTACGTACGTGCGCGCCGTTTAAAACTTGGCAGTCAGCCGAGATTCAAAGGATCGTGTTGCAACGTTCCTCCTCAAGGTTTTTCGCGCCGTGCGAGCGCGCTATAGAGGCGTCCCGTAGGCGTCGAGCGTTAAACGCATTCCATCTTAGAGGTTGCGGAGTTGCGAAACTCCGCGACGCGTGAGCGTTGCCGTCTCGTTAGCCGCGATTCGCACGTCCTTGCCTCAAGTTCACATCGGTCACGACGCGCCGACGACGACGGCGCTGATAAGAAGTGAAGCTGACGATGACGAAGCAAATGCTGGCCGTTCCTCCTCCTCGGCGCGAGAAACGCGAACGATTAGGCACGGCTAATCGGCGATGCATCATCGCGACGACGACGTAAGCAATCAATTTTGCGAGAGGATTAATTCTCTCCATAAATGTTTATTCATTCAAGAGACTTTATCTCGGCTTTTATTTATTAAGAGAATTAACTTTTTCGGAAGACACTCTCCGACATCATCAATCGTACGCCACTTGTGCGTGTCACAATGTTCTTTTATATCTCAAATCCAAATACCACTTCCATCCATAACGTTGTCAGGATCTGACAGTTCTGAGTCAGCTATCGATAAATTTTCGACGATTTTAGGCAAAACCACGTGCGATTTCTTCACGAGATTACGCATAAACACATATATTTCTCTTCGTTTTTTCTTTTTTTTCTTTTTTTGTCGATTGCAAACGCTTTGCGTCTCCTAACCGGGCAATAAATATTTCTCTCCCAACGCGGGACATTCGCGCTTGCATCAAGGCTGAACTTCGAGACCGCGGAACGCTCGAAATGTCATCCGTCGCGCTAAAAACAAAGAAACGCCAACGATAGTCCACGCTCTAGGAGAGTCTCGGTACGTAACGTAAAGACATCCGGAGTCTGTCTTCAACGTCTTTCTGCTCTCTCGCACAAGTCCCGAAGACTTCGAGAGATTCCCGACGCGAACGAGGTCGAGCGGCGCAGCGCGAGAGACCCGGGGGAAAGTTCAATTTATGGCCTGGGTTTAGGAAGAGCAGCCTGTTTCTAAATCCCAAGCGTGTCGCGATAATCGTTATTAACATGGATGAAAGGCCGTGAGGAGAGAATCTCCTACTTGCATCGATTTGCCGATTTTACACGGTTTTTGCACGGCCGGGAATATGCATGTTCCCGCATCTAATGCGAATATCGCGATATTCGCCGTTGTTTCGCTGCTTTCGATTTTCTTTCGTCGTTGTCGTTTAAATAAATCGCCGCGCCTCGACAAACCCGGACTGTATTCTTTCTTTGTTTTCGCGTCGAGTTGTTATTTTTTTCTTCTTAAAGCGAACATTAATTGAGTCGCGTTTGTAATAGAGTCGCGTTTACAAATTAGCACGGAAGTTATATTATATTTGTCTTCAAGAAATGTTATACGTCGACAAAAACAGAAATTAACGCCTTTACGCCGTGTGATATTGCATCTATTCGCCGGGTTTGCCGTGGAAACGTTCGTTCGACGAGCGAAGCCAACCAAACGACTTCTACTTATTGCGTAATACTCTTGGCGACGAAGGCGAGCAGGATCGCAGGTCTAGACTATTTCTATATACATATATATATACGTATAAATGGTGTTTTTATCAATTACATATATATGTATATTTAATAAACCATCTACGATGCCGTGCGAACGCGCAAGAGAAGTAACTCGGCGCAATATTTACTTGTAACAATAAAAAAAAAAAAAAAAAAATATATATATATGTATGTATGTAATCTGAGCGTGTAACGCAAGCCATTATTATTTCCGTATTTACTAGCAAAAAAAATGAAACTCACAACACAGATTATACCGGTTTTAAAACTTGCAAAATGCATAACGCGCCGTAAACTTTAACACCTACGCACATCCGCGTAATTGCACGACCGCCCTTTTCTTTTTCTCACACCGCGTGTAGACTCTCTTTTCCTTTCGCCGTTTAATCGTTTCGTATCGTTCTCCATCGGCCGTCGACAGGTTTTTCCGCGGAATGTCGCGGATCGATAACGAGCGAGAGAGACATTTTGCGCGGCTGGAATTTTCCTGCGCGACTCGTCGGAGAAACTGCGCTACGCTACTACACGCACGGTAAACAGATAAAACAGGCGGCCGATCGAGAAAACGTTTTCTCATGAAGAACGACTTATCGTAATTGCGACGGGAGTGTAGCTCGTTATAATTGCGGCAAAGCGCAAAATATATGAACTGTCCCGACGAGGAAGCACACGCGTAACGCTCGTAATTGAACGCGCGATCGAATGAGATAAGTGCGCGATCTCTATCCCGTGTGTACAAATTAGAAATCAAGTCAAGCGCTACTTGAGAAGAGAAGAGAATCTTTTTTCTCAATAACGTATACGTTCGATGTTATAATATCTCTTTGCCGCTTTAAGAATGGATAAAAAAAAAAAAAATAAAATAAATAAATAAAACAAAAACTATTGCAAACACACGCGACTTCGCAATTTTATGCCGCGCCGCCAACGACCGATCTCTACCGCGGTATTATTGCTACGATTTGCGACGAATGCGAGTAAATTATCGCCGATCTCAAGGCTCGCGCGCACGGATGAGAGTAGGCAGTAGCTTCTGGACGATCGAGGCTCGATCGAGATAACGGGGCTTAAACGTACCTAAGGCGTTTCGTCTAACACAACGCACTCAAAGTAAAGCTCAAGGACGGCCGCTTATGCTATAAGGGATCTGGCTTCTCGACCACGTCGGATTCCGATACCAGCGCCGATTAGATCCCTTCTTCGGCGAGCCTCGGTTCGCTCGGGCGTTAGCCCGTCGGAAGATTAGAGTCACTTTTTAGCGAGAAATGATGGTAATCCGATCGATCGGGACGGAGAGAGCTCGGAGAGCGATACGCGCTAATTGCGCGATACATCTGCGTGTAATACTCGCCGGCATCGATCGTTCGTACACATTATCTCGTTAAACCGTACGATCTTGTTAACCGTTGACCCGTTAAGTCGAGCGAGAAAATTACGACGCGCGCGTGCGCGTCTAATTTGCAATTTATAAATCAAAGACGTGTTTTATAATATGATGTGCGCGCGATAGGTGCAAAGAATGTCGTCCCCTCTCCCGCCCACGCCGGCAGATTTGGTTTCTCTCTCTCTCTCTCTCTCTCTCTTTCTCTCTCTTTTTTTCTCGGGATAATGATAGTATCGGCAAAATGAATTTCGGGCATAAGTCATCGTAGATCGTGATCGTACGTTCGGGACAAACGGAAGCCAGACAACGTGGTAGTGTATCGTGGTGGTCGACCTTTTGGTCGGAGACTTTAAGAACTGGGAGCGGCTCCGTGATGAAACTGGTCGCAGAGGCCACTTGTTTTGCTGTCTTTTGGAGCCTCTCTGACGTCTTTTCGCGGTCTCACGTGAAATATCGAGTGGAACAATTGCTATAATTGTGGTTTGTTTTTTGCCGCACAAAATATCAAATTTTGTGAAGTCATTCGACTATTTTTCACTTCTGACGAAAATTCTTAAGATCATTTCACATTCCATTTAAATAATCGCGTTACGAACAAACACAAAAAACTAACACGTGTAACAATTATGTAAAACTTTACCTTTTATATTTTTATATAATTAATTGCGCACGTGCAACTTAACATATTGAGAATGAAACAAACAAAAAGTCATACAACAAAAAAGAAAAACGAGTTTTTAATTTCCATTTGGAGAAGAGGATGGATATGCGTGTGAATGATATTGATAGAAATTAACTCTCTTCCCGGGGCCCGACGTCGGGCGCGAACTAATTTTCAGGTGCGGCATGTACGATGTGTGCATTCACGGCCCAGTTTCTAAATGAACTTGTCCGATCGGAAAGATGCCGGAGGTATTTATGTGCGGCGCGGTTGCTCGCCTCACGAAAGCCGCAAGGTCCGGTCGCATTAATAAAACAAACACAATGTACGACGCAATTCTGCATACAAGTAGGCTGTCCGTCCCCGAGGCGATGGTTTCCACATACGATCGACAGGTACTATCTCGAAGTCCAATGGACACACCGAGTAAGTCGCGCTTCAGTATCTCTATCTCTTCGTCTTCCCCGGTTCTTCCCCGTCCCTCTCATTCTCTCGGACGCGTCGTCGTTTCACAATGGATTTTCGTGCGGTCCAATCTTCTCGAGATCGTTTCACGATAGGGTCGATAGTAGCGCGGATTTTAACGCCGCGCCAGATAGCGACGCCTTCCGTCTCGATATTTTGAGATGGAGTCGAGAGATTGAGTGCAAGATAGGAGTGTTGATTGAAAAAATCACACCGAGGTGTGCGCGAAATTAAATATTAAATGTTAAACACGAGCATTTATTTTTTTTGTTTTTTTTTTTTTTAACTAACAATGAAATATGTGTTTGTATTTTTTAAACTTTCTCACGATAAAAACTTTCTCACGATAAAAAATATTATCTGTCACTAATAAATGATCTTTTTTTTTCAAACTTATATATTACACATTATGTAAGTTTTACATTTACATGTATTCCGAAAGCTGATTCTTGTTGATTTATGTCGATTTGACGTGATATTGAGAAATGGCGGGCATTCAGGAAGTAAGAGCAGCATCTTGATCCTCCGCTTGTTGCGATCCTCCAAGGTGGTTGCGAGGAGTAGCTCAATGTCTTCGAGATCCTCTTACGGCTCGTGCCACACCGCGTTATTATCCAATGCATTTGTAATGGGCACGCTCTCGCTCTTTGCTCTCGCCAGTCGAGTCTAATGAATGGCTCGGTAAGGGCACGAGACATTCATGAGACGCGTAGAGAAACGCACGAGGCCTCTCTATTCCTCCCTCCCAGTCTCGCCCCTCCATTGCTCTGTGGCCACTTTGCTTTCCAGCACGCTAGACGCGCGTATTATATGCGACCGATGAGGGAGAATAATTCTTTGAGATAATGTCTTATCTTACTCTCGATCGTTAGAGAGTCTTCTCTTGATTTCCTATCCGTAATCAGCTTCGTGGGAAAACAGAGAATAAAGAAACAGACAGACACGGCAAATTAACTTTTATTTAGCTCCACCATACAACTACCATACGCTATCCTGGTAAATAATGCTCAATTAACAATTCGGGACCACCTTTGGTATTCGAAAGTGTTGTCTGTTCATTCAGCCTTCTGTGTTCACGACACAATTTCGGAAGATAGAAAATCGTGTAGAATTCAGGACGCGAGAGGAACGTTTAAAAGGACGAGGCTAAAGAGACTTTACGAAATTGCACGGCTAGAGCGACGTGACATCGGTCCGCCTGGTAATTTTCTCGAGTATCTACGGCGATCTGGTTCTGTCGATGATGTAACGACAGCTCGAAATGTCGTCGGCCTTCCAGGCATTCGTTCCCTCCAGTCTCCCGCGGAATCCGAAGATCGAGTCTTTCCCTTCGCTCCTGCGTCCCTGGCACGTTTCCTCATCAACGTTTCGCAAGTTCGAGCTGTGCCTTTTCGCCACGTTTCGCGCATCTCAAAATCACCCTGTTCATCGGACAACGAGTCGAGTAGTAAACTAGTTTTTTGGATTATTTTTTTTTAAGGAACGTTTTAAGGATTCGTTCTCGGTGAGAAGTTCCATCAGTTTTTATCGTTTTTAATCGTTTTATTTGTCTTTAATTATCGAGTAGCTGTAATAATTAAAGTTCTCGTGAAATTCCGTCGAGAAACTTGGTCGTTTCGAATATCAAAGTTTTTTTTTTTGAGACAAGTGATAATTTTGAAAAATGGCTCGGAGTAATATATCTTGAAGTAATATGTTTGAATTGATCAATGCAACAACTCTATTGCGCTCCAAATACTCGATGTGATCGCTGAAATGTACAATACGCGCTAAATGAAATTCTGACCGACGCGATGATAGTTTTGCGACGGAGTCGCGAACGTGTGTCCGAATGGTCGCTCGTTAAGGTCTCTCGTGGACACCGATGACGTCGTTCGATGAACGTTGCGACACGTAACAGCCGCGCTACGACTTGCACCGCGCGGTAGACATCCTTGACTGCCCGTTTACACCGTGACAAAACTTGCGTCGTTTAAAACGCTATGCGTAACCGTCCGTCCCGCCTTTATTGCTTATCACCGGCTTTTATAGCGCGGTCTGAAGAACCACCGGTTCGCGAGATCGTGTTGTTTTTCTCCGTGCGCGAGATGTCGGATAGTTTTTACGTGCAAAACCTTAAAAAAAAAAAAAAATAAAACAACGTTAGAGACGTCGTCTCTCTCTCTTAAGTGAATTTTACTAAAGGTAATTCCGAAATAGCTGAGATTTGCGTCGAAAAATAACGCGCGACCGGCTCTTCCCGAATTTCGCGATTTTACATCGCGATTAATCTCAACTTGATTTACGTCGCCGCATTTACTGGCTCTGAATGACGACGATCAAGAACTTCTCGAAGTTCGACGCCGATGACGCAGTCGGATGGAAGTTGCGACACGAAGCGAACAGACTCGCGCGCGTATACGGCTCGCAACGAATAGCGGCCATCCTTGAGTGATCGTGGCTCATTCCAACCGCGGTAAAACAGTCTCAATACGAGAACGTGCAACACACACCCGATGCCGCGCTACATGACTGGAGTGACTTTATTGCAACGCCGCGACCGGATCGTCCGGCTGCCAACGGCGCCGTCGAATAAGTCATTTTATTCGAGTCGCGCGATAGAAAAACCATAATCGCCGCCGTTTTCTCTGATGACATCTCGAGATCGTTAACAAACGCACGGTCCAACATAGTCGGCGTCTACAACGAAATCTTACACGCGAATTTTATTCTCTTCCGCATCTTATAAACTTCTATCTCACTCGTCTTGGGTGTCATTTAAATTTGGAGAAAAATTGGCTCGCGAAAGTGCACTTCGGACAATGATTGTGCGCTCGAGAGAGCCATTTTAATTTCTTTCCACGATTGGGATTTTTCACGAGGTCTCAGGAGATCACCCTTTCCCCGAGTTCAGAATCACGCGCTAGCCGGCGATCATCGGAACGAGCTAAACTTCTCGACCAGCGGGAGCGCGCGTAAAATTAGTGGAATCTTACCGGAGGCTGTAAATCTCGCACGAGAGCTGATCTTGTTGACCCTGATTGGACCAGTGACAGAGACTGAGGATGTCTAGGTTCGCTTAAATTCTCTCAGAAGCGCGCGTATATAAGCGGCGGTAGAAATTATTAGCCAGTTATCTCTGATTGAATATATCCAAAACCTCGATCGCACGTTATCTCTCGAGACGATCTCGAGGTTTTGAGATTGTCCGAAGCTAAGAAATAAATCTTCGTTTCTTCTTCTTACGGCGGAACAAGAAAAAAATTACACGTATAGCATATAGCGGTGAGTTATCGAACGAGAAACATTTACAATCAATAGAATATGATTGCGATATATCGAAGTAATGTGACACCGCATTTCTTGATAATTAATAGTCGTCGGTTTTTCACACAATTTTGCATAATATCTGTTAAAAATTGTCGGTCTTTAGCAACAAATATTTTAGCATTTACGAGTTTTATTCATATTTATCTTCGCGCGAACAATTGAGTCCGCTTATAGGTGTTATGCCTAGGCGACTCTCAATTTACTATTCAAACACCGATTCTCGCCGCTTCGGAAATCGCACGGCGCTCGGCACGGTGTAAACAAGAGAATGACGACGAGGTGAGTCGGTCCGAGAAGATTCTTCCGAGTAAAGGATGTTTTTCCGCAGGTAACTCTATCGCGTCTTTCTCTTCTCGCGTTCATTCTTTATTCTCGTGAATACACGGCGATCCGAGTATTATATCGACGATATAGCGACGCGCAGAAAACGGTATGTCGGAAGCGACGACACGTCGCGCGGTGAATCCTCTCCCGGTAGAATTCAATAACGTCAATAAATCGCGTGAAATGGACCGAACCGACGAGTCTCTTTCTCTTTCTCTCTCTCTTGACGAACGGATAGCTTGCTAGCTGCGGGTATACGGGAATCGAGGACGTAGGCATAACTTTGTTCTCGTCGTCGTTTTAGAAGCGGCGAACATACGCCGAGACCTCGCACGGGTGACAAAGTGAGCGTTGGGCGCGTCGCAATCCCGCACAACACACACGCACGCGCGTTTACATGTCACCGGTCCACCTGTATTCTACCGCGGGTATAATTCACGTATCAGCGCACGCACACACGTCGACGACGACCATCTCGGTAGTCTCGTAGCTTCTGCGAAACAACCTGCGTGGCAGGGGACGTGAGTGACCGTCGCGACATGCTGCTGGCGCAGTTTTCGCTGCGAAATCGGCGGAATTAATCGGCGAAACGTGTAACTAATTAATTAATTTGTTCTTAAAATATTCTCGGAATTGCAAGAAGTTCTCGAAAAAATTTTGAAAAAGAAACGTTGTCATATATATTACCATACATTAACATTTATTTTATATAACTCAAGTTATATATGATAAAATTATTTTGAAAGATATCTGAAGAAGAACTGTTTTTCTTTGCACTTCTGAAGCCGTGAAGTAATCCGCTATTTTCGTTAGTTTTCTAAGTATTCGTTATGATGAATACGATAGGCACGACTCTGTGTTCACTTTCATATTATGTCAACGATTTGGCCTTGGCATACGCAGGAAAAGGTTGAGAAACCATTGCCGTGCGCGACGAACATGCGTGCAACGTTTAACCGCAGATATCCGTAAAGTCATGTGTAGCGTGCGCTTATGTTATTATTGTGTTATACCGATTATTATACCGATATCTATCTGCGGGTCTCAAGGTTCGAATATTTATAATTGATATTCTTAAAAGATGATAGCGCTTAACGTTAATTACCGCGCAATAAAAACATCTCACTGCGGATAATTCGATCGAATTACGATCCGCAATGATTACGAAACATTAACACGTCGTCTGGCATTATGTGTTACAATGAAGTAAATTATACGCGCGATAAATCCACTGTATAAATAGACTTTGTAATAAAAAAACGAACGTAATTAATAAATTCGATTTTCTGCTCGATCGGGCAATTTTATAATAATTTATATTATACTAATGTTATAATATAATAATAATTTCACGAAATATATGGTGTAAAAAGATTTATTATCGATTTTAGCAATTCTATATCTTCGGCACGCATGCATTTATATTTACGAGTCGCGGAAAGTAGTCAGCAGCGAGATATGCAGATCGTATGGTAATCGTGTCGTAAGACAAGCGCGCGTGTGTGTTGCGTAGCACCTCAGCGGGAAGAGGAAGAGGGGAAGAGGATCGAATGATGAAAAGAAGCGACGGCGACTTAAAAGTGTACGTACACACACGAAGCCGAGAAAGCCGCAAAAACATAGTGTAAGTCCGATGAAAAAACAGTTAATAAATTTCGATCTTAATGCACGTGTAACGCCGTAATTGCCGCACAATCGAGATATAAATCGTCATCACCTCGCGCTATTGTCGCAGCAATAGCCAAAGTGGTATTGTCTCGCAAACATAAAAATCTCCGCATTCAATAAAAATATTCCTAGAGAAAAATTTTTTATTGAATATAAAAATGACAATTTACGTCGATAAGGGAAAAAACTGAGAAAAAGAAACTGCTTTGTTTGACGCAATTTTCTCAAAATTTTATTATTTCGTCATACTTTTGTAATACTTAGACTTACGTTCTTACGTCTAGTATCACTGATACGACGATAATCTGCTTAACATAATCAAATGTTGCCATTAATGTTATGACGTACGCGCGTCCACCGAGTAATAATCTTCCTTTGCGCACGTACCGTAACTTAATGACAGCGATTAGGCGCTTGCTAACTCGCGAGCGTGCCGCTAATAAGCGGCGGTAAGTTAGAGCACGAGATAACTCGGGAGAGAGACGAGCGAGAACCGATCATTGCGCGTGTCATCGCCTCCTTTACGGGGGTCTGCAAGTTCCGCTACTTAATAATATTTAGTGGGCCATTATTACGCGGTCGGGGCCCGCGCGTTATGCCGGACGAGCACGGTACATCTCTTCCCGGCACGATTCCTACGTAATGTCGGTACGTTGCGCGTCGTCAAACTGGTTTATTTGTACGTCGGCGCTTTCAGCGGCGAAACGGCGAGAGAAGAAAGAGACAGAGAGAAAGAGAGAGACAGAGAAACAGAGAAAGAGAGAAACGGAAGGCGCATTTCGCGAAACGGGAAGGGCAGGTCGCGCCAAGCTCCGTATACCGGATTTTCCGGTATATCTAGACGTAACTGCGACAGGTATGTAGGCACACGTCGCCGAGAGATAGTGGCACACTATGATGTTTTTGCCGCTGACTTTTCGCGTTCTGAATTAAGCGTTCTCTCTTGTCCTGCGGAGCGCGCGCAATTTCGCGCCATTCCGGCGCGAAGGGCAAAGTGTCAACGAACACGAAGCAGCAGCACTCGGTTCTCTGCGTTTTGTCGAGAACTCGTGAAACGACTTGCACTGTTAGCGATACACGTTGGAACGATACAACACTTCCTCTCAAGGTGAAGAATCGCGCGATCGTCGAAACAAAAGTCTCCGCGCGCGAGTTATCAGATTGTGTGCGGAAAGTATAGCTGTGGATCGCGCGCGATTTCCAAGGGACCTGAATTTCGCGGGTCAGCTGCGGCTCCGCTCGGACGGCGCCTCATGCTTTCTTCCTTTTTAGGTCAGGCACACAACAACAACAACAACACCGACCGGACCCGACGTTCGCAGCCCAAATCACGGGCTCACCTATTTGTTCCCTCGTGCAATTAGCACGCTGTTGCACCCGCGAATATATAATAATAACCGACGTTCGACTTCTCGGATATCGTCCACGTTCTACTTACGACTTTCCGCGAGCGAGCCGCGGAAAAGATGAGGAGAGAAAGGAGGGAGACTGGCTTTTGCGATCGTCAAAGAGAAATCCAGTCTCGGAGGTACGCGCGGCGGAAGAGAAGATCATTGCGCGATCGTTCGGACAATACAGTTCCTCGGGAACGTGACAACACGCGTGCGGCGTCTCATTTTGAAATCGCGCTTGCGTCTAAACATGGCCGGCCACGGCCGTTGGTCAGAGCGGCTTAATCGGCGGATTAATTATTTATGAGGCGTGTTTCATTCATTCATTAGAGCGCCCGAAGGCATCGCGAGATCATTATGATGACGTGATAATGTCTTAATTAACGACGGTTAATGAATCCCTATCGCGGGATCATTTTGCTTTATAATGCGCGATCGCGCGCGCCGCCGGGTCTCTAAACGACGAATTAACCCGCTGGTTAATAAACGTACCAATGGGAAGAAGCACGTGCTCTCCGGGATACACGCCGGCGTGTGGTGCCGATCGTGCGCGATCCCCGGCCTATCCTGTGGGGGCTGGCCAGTTTTGCGAGTCTGGTATGCCAATTAACTCGCGCACGGGAAGAGAAGGAGGAAGGACAGAGGGAACGTTTGACGTGCGGTAATCGCGAGAATTGTCGCGGTCTTAAGTAAGTTCGATAAGATAATGGCGGTATGCGCGCGGCGAAGGTAGTTTCGCTAGGCTCCCAATTAATTTGCGAAAACTCACTCACAGCCGCGCGCGGCGTTCACGAGTCAATTCGATAAGATGATGAGACGAGGGGAGAACTGTAATTCCCGTGTTGTGCATTTTCGATCAACGATGCTTTTCTCGAGACATTTTTCGAGGCATATATCGCGTCGCTTTCAAAATCGCAGACAGATTTTAATATTTTTAACGCGTTTTCTCTCGCGCGTGGTTACTGCACATTGTAAATACGATTCGATATTTCATTATCGCGTAATATATTGGAATTCTTTTAATTATCCATTTGGTTACAGAGGATTATGTTTATCGTGGATCGTAAATATGCCAAGTGCGCGCGTTATATGCAGAACCAGTCGTACTCGTTTCGCTGAAATAGTATCGTCGTCGTCGTCGTCGTCGTCGTCGTCAGGTACCTATCTCATCGGCTACCTGTGATGGTCGTTTTCTTCGTAACGTAACTTGTATTAATTATTTTGACGCGCCGAGTCCATGTTTGTAGGTACTTCGCGGGCTGCTCGCAGCGATAATTAATAGCGCCAAACGCGAATGAAATCATCGTAATACGCCGTGACTGATTGCGTTAGGGTTACCGTGTATCAAGCCTTCGCAGTTGAAGGCGTCGCGGCCGGTGGAATGCAAGATTAATATTGCTTGCTCACGACTCTCGCGGCGCTACAGACCCCTGTACTTACGTCTGTAACATACCGAACGCGCTAATTATGCCGACAGGAAGTTACGTCCAGAATATATGAATGTATTGAAAACACTCTCTTAAATATCACTCACGTTTTGTTCGCAAACATTTATATAAGAAAAATAAAATTGCTTAAAAAAACAAACAGAATAAAAATATACGATTTTTAAATTAGACTGCAAATCCTTTTCTCAAAGATGTACCTTCATTACGTTCACGTCTCGATTGCTATGTTTTATATTCAATATAAATTTCACATTTTTGTTATTGAATGCACGTGTTCCTACAAAGTTTTCTTTTAATATTATGATAATTACGACACGCGTCGATTACCGCGCAGTGCATGAATATGAGAATGTTCGACACGCGGACAAAGTAGCGGGTCTGATTTTGCATGAGGAGCACAGGAGAATCCCATGCACGAGCCCGGGCTCGTGCACTTTCTCTCTCTCTCTCTTTCTTTCTTTTTCGCCGATAATTCTATTATGTACGGTTTAATGTACAATTAACCGATCACTTAGAGGCTGACATTGCGCCGAGTCACGATGTCTTATTAAGTCTCTACCGGTCTCAGCCGAGAGCACGGCGGTAGCAGGCGGTGGCAAGCAGACAGAAAAGCGGTCTTAAATCGGACCGGGGCTCTCGGTTATTTAAGCCTCGAGACCGAGCCGCGCGCCGCCGCCGATTTAACGATTCAACCGATTTGCCGTTTCGCGTATAAAAGTGTCGTAATCGCGCGAACTTATCGCGCGAGTTGTTAAACGTTAATTTACTGTAATGAGAAAAGAATATCAATACGTCACACTCGGTTCACTCCTCTGCGTTATTCGTGGATCCCGTATTTACGACGGGTATGGTAATTATACGTGTAGCGCAAGGTGTTCCTGGCGTTAAGTACAAATCGCGATAAGGCCGATGAATTCTCCGCGGAATCGCCGCGCCATTTTCTTCATGCACGCTAGCCGCTCACAAAGTAGCCACACTGATTCAAAAATGAAGATAAATAAATCCTGCAGCTGCGCGACGCGGAGATGACGCACGCCCGGGGCGCTCGTTCCGACGAGCAATTATCTTGTAATTATTGTAAACGGTAAAAAGAGAAAAACACATGACGCACGCCCGGTCTCGAGCGCTTTTCACTCTCTTGTTTCCATCCTCGTCTTCCGCATGAAAAATGATCGCGCCAATTACAACGCGATTGTCATTCAACCGCACGTAATCGATAAAAATTTTATGTTTGACGCAACGCTATTAAAACTAAATGATATATAATCTGAAATTATAAAAACGAAAATGCGTTTATATCAAAAAAGAGAGAGAGAGACTTCTTTCGCTGTCGAATCACTGTGCAAAAATTTTCTAACATTTCCGGTTGAAAGGAAATCCGGCGAGTTAGTTTAGGGTGGTCCGTATAAATATATCACTTCCGCGGCGGAAATTCGGTGCCGCTTCGATCTCCCGCGAAGCACGAATCTACTCGCGGGCGCTTCGGCTAATTTAAGAGTCCATAAAGTTGACCGGTTCTTCGGTCCCCTGTCAGGGGATTCGATTTCTCCTCTTTCTCTCTCTCTCTCTTTTGCGGCAGCTACGGCAGCAAAACCCCACCTGAGACACATCGTGTACCGTCGTTCCTAACGGACCCACACCGATGATATTTCAGTGTTAATTGTACCCCGTATCTACCGCTCTCGAGTCCGGAGCTGACTTCTAATCTCAGGTTCATTAGGGGACTCTCTGACCAGAACCAACCAAACTATTTTCAGATCGAGACACACGTATGGTAGCTCCAGAGTCCGCGCGCGCTTGTGAGAGGAACGAGAGGAATGGAGAAACGGAAGGAGAAGAAGATAGGGAGAAGAATCGAAGCACACAGAGCAGGGCGAAAATACGGAATGCATTTTGCACATATGTGTGTATGTGTGTATGAGAGTGTACGTACATTGTAAATGTAAGTGTGGAGAATGGATTTGGTGCAAGGAAGAAGGACGAAGAATGCGCGGCGAGGATGAGGGGTGAATATAGAAGGGAAGAAAGAAGGAGAAAAGAAAGAGGAGATACGGACAGAAAGAGAGAAAGAGAGAAAAAGAGTGAGTGAGTGAGTGAGAAAGAGACGAAAGAGTGGCGAAGCAAACGGCCATCCCCGATTTCCATTTTAATTGAACTCAACGCAACATCATACTTAATGCCAGAAACGCGTCAGAAACTCCAATTAAACGGCGACGCCATTTCACTTTATCTCGCTGTACATTCGTCCTGATTGCCGGACCGATCGTCGCCGAGGTAGCCATCGATTACTTCTCCCCCGGAATTTCTCGAAGAAGTGCTCCGCATATGCGAACTCGTCGACTTGCCGCGCCGTAGAATTTATTTAACTTCCACCGCGCGAGAAGAGAAGACGCGATCTCTCGCGATCGCGTGTCGTCGTCCCGCGCGATTCATCGATAGAAAGATAGAAAGAAAGAGAAAGAGAGAGAAAAAGACACAATTCACTCGTTCATTTAACGCCAAACTAAGCGTCTATATAGTTATGAAAAACAAGCGAAACTGTTTTTAGAAAGATGACTTTCATCAGATGACTCAGTGATTCACTTCAGCCTCGATCATTTTTATTGCGCTTATGATATAAAACTTAAACGCATATATAAACGTTGAATCGCTTAACATATTTCTCCTTGTATAAGAAAGTCGTCTAATTTTAAAAGAATTAACAAAAAAAAAGTATTTTTATTTTTGTGTAGATGTAAACTTTCTTCTTTTTGATGAAGGATAAATTTATATTTTGTCTAAATGTTGTCTGTGTTCGCGCAATCGGAGTCTTGTAAATGTTCTAAACACATGAGAGATCAAAATACCCGCTTTCGTTTGATACTCTCCGCTCAGCGCGTTCTTTACGAGGAGCTTCTTGCGAAACGACAAGCAGAACTGGCGGATAAAACAAAGGTGTGTGTTGTACACGTCGCGGATCGCGCTTTTCCCAACTAACTATCGAACGTTGAAAACGCTCGCGAACGGCGGCGGTGCGCGTTGACAACACTCAGAACGACGTTTTTCTGAACGCACGAGAACGACCGAGTCGCCGAGACGGTATGAATAAGGAAACAGCATGCCACAACAACACGCACGGCGGCGGCGGCGAAGAAGACGAAGTCGTCGACAGTGGCAGAAATGCCGACTCGCGGACCGGCTTGATTTATTGACAGGAAAATCTAGTCGCAGTCGTCGCAGTCGCCGTCGTCGTCGTCGTCGTCGTCGTCGTCGTTGTCGTCGAGTCCGTTCGGCTTACCTCATCGTCTCCTGCGCGACCGGTGTCCTTCGGTCGGAACAGAAAAAAAAAAAGAGAGGCCACGCAGAATGAAAAAGACGGAATAAACACCGGTAGCTGTTTCGTGTTTGCCAGAGAATCCTTGAAAGAGATTTTGCCGATGTATTCGCCGAGACACACTGTAGAAGACGACTATAAAACGAGATTGAAGCCATCTATTCGTCTCTATGTTAGCTCCGCGATTTGCAGGTAAAAGCGTGAATGTATACAAGAAAATTCAAAACAGTTCGCTTTGTGAATAACAATAACAATGATAAGGCAGGTCGGTTTCGAGCAAAATAGATCGTCAATAATATTCAAGAATATATTAAAATTTTATACAATAAAGTTAAAATTTAATAAAGATGCGAAACATTTCGTACTCTTACTTGAGACTTCTTCGCGAAAATTACAGGACCAAAAGATAAAAATACAATCAAAGTAAAATTTATTTCTATTTTGCTCGAAACTGAACCTGTTTCATCATTATACAAGAAATTTGAGACCAAAATTTGTGTGTGTGAGTGTGTGTGTGTGTGTATGTGTGGGCGACTACACTTAGCAGTCTCTTCGCGAACGTAAAACTTGTGTGATTTGTATGTAATTTGTGATATAAACACTCGAAATAAACATGTGGTAAATTGTGATTTATGTTTATTGATCACGTATTGTAATCAACCAAGTTAAGCAAGTGATTTTGTGGCTCAATCACATGTTTCGATTTTATCGTGTATTACTCCTGTCTTCTGTTTAATTAATGCGTTGAAATTAGTAAAGTAGCTGTACATGGAGCGTGGTCACAGATGATACTCCTAGATTTTAATTAATTTGAATTACTGATTTATGCCCGACTAACTAGTTTTTCGAGAATTTCGCGTGCGTTCTTCACGTGCCGTTATATATCCCGCTGTGACGCTGATTGCCGACTGCGAAAAAAAAAAAACTTTACACGGAATCGACTGAAATTTAATCGAGATTCTCATTCCGCTCGTGCAATCTACGTGTGTATGTGTGTGCGTGTATTTTTTTTTTTTTAAGACTCGTGGATGACCTTCGATTGACATTTATCAAGTAAAAACGTCGTTCTAACAGTTACGAAAGAATCTTCGAAAAAAAAAAGAGGTACAGCACACACGGTCGGAAATATTTCGAATAAGTCAAAGGTAAAAATCGTTATAATGACGTAAAAGCCGACCGATACTTGTGAGAAATGTGCTATCGTAAACGTCACGCGGCACGGATGCCGATTTCGCCGCACCTTACTTTTTATGGAAATGTCGATGTCGAAGATCGTTATGAGACAAGATTGACGTTACCGCTTAACTTTACGACATTAAATTAAATGGCATCCGTCGTGCTGCTGTTGACGTGAGAACTATCCTTTAAAAAATATATCTTTACATTTTTTTTACCCAAACGTTGTTGGTCGATCTCTCAAAAAACGTCACATGCTTGCTTGTGATAAGCCGGCAGGTACTGCACAAAAGCATGGCTGCACTATAGTGCAGGTTTTATCAGAACCTATCCTATCTTTTATCCAACCTGTTTGTTCCTTTCAGATAGACAGAAAGAGAGAAAGAGAGAGACATTTCGAGCAAGATTGTTCCAGAGATTCCGATCGATGGGCATACCATACGTCGTAGATACACTCTCGGGTCGAAAGTGGTCTCGAGTCGAGTTGTCTATCATCTGAAAGGAAGAAGAACCGTGAAGAAGAGCACGCCGAATCGCGCACTCAAGTTTCTTTCCCGTTACATTACATTATAGGAATAAAAGCTAATTAGAGAGAAATATATAAGTAGATATATAACTTCCAATTAGAAAGCGATTAAAATTAAGTATCGATCTGTCAAGTGAAGAGCGCTTGAGCGCTTCTTCCCAACCAGCAATATCAACAAAACCCGCGCAGGAATTTTAATCGTCTCATCCACCATATATCGGGTTGTCACCTGTCTTCAGCGCTTACCAGCCCCGACGTTCAGGACGCCGTGAGCATCGCGGATACTTTTTAAGCGGCTGTAGATTGCGTTTAATGCAGTTATTGCGACGGCGCATCACGGCGCGGCCGATTAGGCGAAAATATCGCCGCGGGCTACCGGTCTTGGCGCAGGGCCGGCCCTTTTCGCTTTATATCTTCGTGGCGAGACGACGCGGCCCGGCTCAAGTTGGCGAAGAAGACGCGTATGAGGCCCGAAATCGGCTCCGTTCGGCCCTCGCGCGGCTAAGGGGCGAGGGCATTGAGATGCAGAGAGCGTTGGTGCTACCGTGCGATGGTCCCGATACCGCCTAATGGACCGTCCCCGCCCTCTTTTCCCTTCGCCCTGGTCGTCGTCGTCGTCGTCGTCGTCGTCGTCGTCGATTCTTCTTCCCCGCCCTCCAGCATCTTTCACACTCTCTCTTTCCTTCCTCTCCGTCTCGCTGCCGTCCGGTATCCTACCGCCACTTTCAACCTCCATCCACCTTTTGCATCTCCCTCTCGTGCTCTCCTTTTCCTCTCCGTTCACCTCCTTCTTACGACCGGAACTTCCACGAAGTGCAGAAGTGAAGCATCGACGAATATCTTTCGGCCGCTTCTCGTACCAAGCGCTTCCTTCCCGGCGGACAATCTCTTTTTTTTCAATGTGTTATAGTTAATTACAATTTTCTTTGCTCTTGAAAAAATAAAATCAACGGTATTTTTTTTTTTTTTTTAAGATGTTTGCGTTCAAAAAACTTGTAAAATTCTCCGGGAAGAGCTTGCTCTCGAGAAATCGATAAGAATTTCATCGATCGTCAAGATAGAAAAACGCGATACCTGCGACCCGCTACGTGTCGTAGGTAGAGCGTAGACTCCCGTTATTACTCGCTCAACTAAACAAAACCTATCGCGTCTAAATGATCCATCCGCGCGCGGAGCGGCGAGATAGAAGACTCGAGAAAGAAAGGGCTCGTCTACGCATCGTGCGTTTTATGCTCTCTCGGTATCCGCGCGCACGAGAACGAGAAGAAAGAGAGACCCCGCCGTAGCACGCGGTAGCACGGCTATAACTGCGTCGCGGCATCATTTATATTTACGAGACACCGCGAAGCCATGCCCAGGCCGCATTGTTACTGCCCAAGGGTCTTATAGTTGCCGTCTGGGCCTTATAGGGTCCGTCGCGCGATATCTCTCGCTCCCTCCTCTCTTCCACGCGGCTACTAGAAACCGAACGAGTTCACGAGACCGGCCGGAGGAAGAGATCGCACCGTCGGTCGTCGGGATACCGAGGGAGGAGGGTTCCGTATCGATCTCGATTGATCGGATTTAGTGGGCGCGTTTTCGTGAACGTCGACCCTGAAAAAACTCGCGTAATTGGGTCGAGATACGCTCGGGATACAAGAAAACAAAAACAAGTAACAATACATATAGTGTGTGTGTGTGTGTGTGTGTTCCAAAATTATCCAAAAAGAAAAATATATATAAAACATATTGTATACTCAAAGTAAATTATTTTAATTTGCTTAGTTTTTTGAAACTTTTCCGATATCCGCAAGAAACCGAATCGAATCTTTGCGCGCAGTTTCTAACATCTCTGTTTCTTCGATCCCGCAGCAGGTTCTCGTCAAGTGCGCAACAATGGTTCCTTTGTGCGATGGTTTCCAGAAAAACGAGGTACCTAAAGTAGTAGTCGACAGTGTTCGCGGCGTCGGGCGGTTTCTGAATAGAGCTTGAAGGGAGCGATCGGGGGAAAAGGGAAGAAAGATTTACCGCGGCGCAACGGTTCGCGCCAATCAGACACGACGCGGCACATCGCCGGCGCAGATATTTCACAGTTATGGCCAGATAAACCACGACCTTAGCGCCGGATGTACCGCCGTTTGGGGAATAAGCGCATCAATGATGCAATGTTCGGCAGCGCGGCAGCATCGAACGCGCGTTTGTCTTCCTTACCGGGAGTTTATAGTCGCGCCTATCACATATACAACCCCGCTTGTATATTATCTTTCTCTCTCACTGTGTCTCGCATAAACTACTTTGAAATTCTGGAGAATCCTGCAAGCATGCAAGTTCTCATCGATTTGTACAAAATGAATAAATAATTATGTTACAGAGAATTTTTCTCGAGATTCTTTCTTCTTTTTTGATAAAATAATACGAGAAAAACCGAAGCACAGACGAATTAATATTTCGTCGGACATATTGTAATTTTTTATGGGTGTTCAGATGACTAATGTCAATAAAGCATCTCCTCGCTGGTTCCACAAGAGGGTGGTGGTGATGGTGGTAGTAGCTATCGACTGTAAAGACAGCGCCTCGAGGGGTAGCTCTCTCTCGAGTGCAAGTGAAGCCAAGGGCTGCGCTTTTCTGCTGATCAGCCTGCTGAATCCCGGTTTTCTGACGGGGTCGTCACCGGACGGATCGAGAGAATAGAGGAAGAGAGAGAGAGATAGGATCCGCGCGCGCGTGGAAGGGAGCGGCAGCGAGTTTTAAACCGCAACTCGATATCTGCTCGTTTCCGCGCCGTATATACCAACCCCTGCTCGTACAAGTCCCTCCAGGGATTTTGGTGGAAGCCGACGGGGATGCCCGACAGAACGCGTACAAGCCGCGCAAAAATGGGAAAACCAGAGCGGCGTTGACACTTTCAAAGTCGTTTCTGATCGCGCCGGGTTAGCAACGGTGGAAAAAATGGTTTCGGTTAGGGTAGCTCGAACATGTCGTTGTTACGGCGCGTAATACATGGCAAGGGAGTGTGATAATTAAAATGTTCAATATATTCGTTGCGTGTAAAACCAGATCAATTTTTAAAAATTTCTTCTAAGTGAAGACTAATATCAAACATATTAAAAATGTCTTTTAACAATTACACGCGCTACAATCCGTTAATTTTTTTTTATTACAAGATATTATGTCAGCGTAAAGGGAGGGCGATTCGATGAAACGCACCGCTTGGGGAAAGTCATTCTCGTAAGCGAGAAGAGAAGAATCCACGGCGGCTCCCGACGATAAGTTCAAAACCGTGTCGATGCTCGGCGCTATAAATCGCTCGGCCGAGAATCGTTGTTCGTGTACGAAGCGAGTCGAATCGAAAACGTGACCGAACACGAAAAACAGGGACAAGGAATCACATAGAAAAAGAAAATATAAAATTCCATCAATTCGCGAATCGGCAGTTGCCGATACAATTTCTCTCCCGTTGTGGTAGGGGTGAGGAAAGAGGGGGCGCACTGTGTGGCGTTGTCCGAAAATATGCACGATATACAAGAAAAAAAAAAAAAAAAGAAGAAGCTCACGCGCGATAGAACAGCGGGCGTGAGCTTCATATGCTCGGAGTTTCAGGTCTTATTAATGATTGATCGAGGGATATCGATGTCTCCCCTCTGACACGACTGATATATAGATATACGTGGGGGTGTGCAAGAGAGAGAGAGGGGAGGGATTTGTCTGTGCCTTCGCACGTGACACAATAAAACGCCACGGTATCGATGGCTTATATTGCGAGACTTTTTATCGATCCCGATATCTCTCTCTCTCTCCCCGGTTATTGTTGCGCCGAAGCGGCATCGATGCGGAACTTTTATATAAATCGCGCTTCTGTCGGGGACCGACTTTGTTTTGCCAGCAGATTAGCCGGAAGCGTGTCCCAAGTATCTATCTTGAAGAATATCGATGGGTCGCGCTCGAATTCGGCCGTCGATAGCGGAGAGTATCACATTGATTTCTTCGCTTCAAAAAATTCACACGAGTACACGTCGATATATTTTATGTCATAGTTTAAACGAAAACCTTGCTTTAAAAAAATTACTACCAGCCTCTCGATAATCCTTTTTTTTTTTTTATCTACAATTACTTCAGTTTGCGGGCATCGTGTACTTTGCGGCTTTATTTTATACAAGCGCGGAGCAAGCTCGAGTGCAATTAATGACAGGCGAATAAACAACAATTCGGGCGAATCTATTTCAGACAAACGCCGACTAATCTTCGTAAAAGGTGCGCGGGGTCTTAAAAGTATAAGGCATAAAAACCGCTCGTGCAAACACGGGGCGAGGATATAGCGAAGGTAGAAAAGCCACGTGGATCCCCGAGGGTGGCATTAATCCGCCCTTGCTTCTTCCCGCCGATGCTTACCCATCTAGACAACGGAGACGAAGCAATCATATTTTCCGCCCCAGAGGCACGATACGTGTCAATGCGAATCAGGCTTAGTGATCTAATGTGGGATTCCGATAGTGTCTGATTTACTCTCGACGCTTCTCTCTCCGGACGAGATATACCCTTCCACGTCTGCTGGAGATTGCATCCGTCTGCTCGAGATTTAAGGAATCAGATCAGACTATCCTTCCGTGTGATTCGTGAAGGAGTAGCTCGCTCGATTTTCTTGATTGCAGTTACAATTCGATTATGCATCGCAATAATAAATATACTGTAGGGAAATTATTTTTATAAATACAGCGATTGCCCGAAGAATAACCAAATGTAGCTGCAAACGAATTGTGTTGACTGCTCCAGATATGAAAAATACAAACCCGTTATCAGTCGCCTCTCAAAGTCGTGGCAAATCGCTTTAAACGTCACTATCATACCTCCGAATACGGGTGGTCGAGGAAGAGGAAACGACGTAAGGATTTTCGAAAGTTAGAAAATCCCTTGCGAGTAATCCGGCGTCCCGCCATCAGGCACGATCGTCGTTCGCGATGGACGGAAATTCGCGACTGGGTTTTTTTTTTCCCCCTCGCTTTCCACCGCCCTTTTTCTCCCTACCTGAAGTCCTTTCTCTTCTCGTTTCTACTCCCGTCACGTATGTAGCGAGAAAAATTGCAGCCGAGCGCTTCGCCCGGTACACGGTTCTGCACGCCCGGGCTTCCCCCCCTCCCTCCCCTCCGCCACCTTCGTTCTCTCTTTCTTCGCTTCCTGCGCTCCTGTAGATACACGGGCTCCTGGAGAGAGCCCGCGTGATGAATCTTATTGTCAGACGGAGGCGCCCTTTTTGCTCGGCCAAGTATACGTTTATTGTTGGTTACGCCAATAACTCTCTCTCGAATCGCGAAAAATTCTCTTTCTTCTCCTCAATATCGCTTATTATCGTTATGACGAAAGTCCAGGAAGAATGTTCCCCGGAAGTTTATGATTTTCGATATAACTTTTCGGAATATGAGATTCGCCCAAACTTGCGTGCCCCGTCGCGCACTAAATTCTCTCATGACTTTACGCTCACGCGATCCCCCGATCCTCAATTGCACTCGAAAGCACGCACATCGGCGAACGGAGAGAGCTCCGCGTTTTCGCGTATATCAGCATTTCTGAAATGTTTGCTAACTCGGGAGCGGATAATACAGTTTTAATGCCACAATATGTAGACACAAAGACGATACGCGGTAAAAATATGTAGGTGTACGTACAATTATCATTCACGACATAGAAAAGTAAGAAGATTACATCAATGACAATTTATAAATTTAGACGCGGCTACATTGGATCGGTTATCGCAGTCTAAAGCGTAACCGAGAAGATCCCCGATAATGTATCCGTTTTCGCATTAAGCGTCACTTTGTTCTCGCTGCGCTATATATATTTCTCTCTAAGCATCTCGCAATCGCGTCTAACGAGCTCGCGTAATCGACATCAGGAGGGCGACGAGGATCGTCAGTAGTTACGCAGAGGCGGGTGATTACGTTTCTCGCGAACGATCTCGGGCGCTACTTGTATAATATGCAGCAGTTTTCCTCGAAGAAACGCTACGTCGCTCTCCTGCGATAATGCAATTACGACGCTGCAACGCGCGCGCGACTTTAGACCGCATCGATTCCGCGATCTTTATCATCGATTTAATTAACTTCGATTTGACAAATTAAAAAGTAACAACTTAATTTGCTGAAAAAGCATTATTTCGATAAAAACAAATGATTCGAGATGACAATAGAGAATATTTTATGCCAATGACGTTGTTATGTAATAAACTTATAAAAAATTAAAAAATTACGTATAAATAATGCATGTAGATGAAATAACAAAAACATTTATGCGATGATTAAATGACTTGATCGAAAAAGAAAATATCAAACGCACAATTAATCAGGAAATTGTTTCTGCGATTTCCTTGAAGCGATAAGTAATACATAAATTCTAATCTTGCATTTATCGCTTGTTAGAGAATGCTATAATTAAATATTGGAAGGTCGTATCTTTTTTTTCATGCCGTTTCAAACTGAGAGAAAAAAATAGTATACTAATCCGAGTTATGTGTCACAGACAATACAGGCGATAATTTATAAAATTTTTTGTCGGATGTCTATCTAATCTGTTCGAATCATCTGTCACTAGTCCGAACAAAAATTCTCGCGATATATCACACATTTTATCTCGCGTTGCAAAAACAAGTTTCTCGAGCGAGTTTTACAGAAAAATATGCGTTTTTTTTTTCTGAAAATTTTACATAAAATTTCAATCTCGCGCGAACATGGCGTTTGTCTTCGTAACTGAAGAAGCGGTTCTTTTATTCCGCGATTCTTTCGTATCTCCGGTCGCGTCCTTATAATCTCAGACACAACCCCGACGGAAGTAGCCGCCCGCACTTTTATGTAACCGACGCTACGTGTTTTTTTCCTGAACGATTTCTATCAAAGCGAACAGACTGTTAAGGGAAGACACGCGCATCCTGGGTAAACCGTGACGACACGCGTGCGTCTCTGTCTTCGCGACTTCCCTCCGACCTCAAGCCCCCGAGTTTCCTTCGTTCTCCTCGCTTTCGTCACTACGTGAGTTTGATTCTCCGTCGATATCCATAAACGCAACTCGCACGTGATTTACTTTTACGAGCGAGTTGCGCATAAAGCTGTTTGTATTATTAGCACGTGATAAAAAAATATCGGACACTTTACGAAAACGTCAGTTTTGTTTGTATTTTGTTGAAAAAAAAACGAGATCTATTACAAAAGCGCGTATACGAGTCACGAAGTTCGAAATCGGAAAAAAAAACTTCGATAAACTTTATTTCACTGATAATTTTAGAACGTGGTAATGTATGCGGTGAATGAAGATACAAAAAGAGAAAATGTTTATAAACCGTTTTGACGAACGCATCATCAATTCGTCTTTGTGCGTCGTCGAGGCGTCGCTCGCGGGAAGCTATAATTGTTTCTTATACGCGATGCCATGCCGGTCTATCACTCGCATTCGTGCCTGTCGATGGAAGCGCGTGCACCGTCCACGTACGTCGGTTTGTCAGGTATGCAAATGACGAAGCTGCCCGTCCGTCACCTTAAAACCGACCAGCGATGGCTCGTAGCCATCACGACCGTTAGCGCAATATAAAAACACCGACTCTTCGTCGTGCACGCATGTTCATGAGATGTGCCACGTGACCGTACAATAATAACTGACCGCTGTCGTAACGTATTGTATGCATATAGATGTATGCTATTTGTACAGTCGCGATAACATTGTCTGATTTACGACGATTCGAACTGATTGTCAAAGTCGATTCTCCGAGAAATTCGATTTCAAAAATTTGAGAAAGATCACACTGTGAATCGCAATGCAAAAATTTAGAGACAGTGTGTACGCGCGCGCGTTATTAAATAATGACGTGTTTCATTGACGAAAGCAACTGGTTTTGCGAGCCCGATGACAGAACGATTATTCGCGCAAGTTTTTAATAATGCATTAAACGCGAAACACGAGGACTAAATTATCACACCGGAATTGAGAATTAACTTTAAGATGACAAATGCTGGTAAAAAAATAATAAATTACGATAAAACATAATTGAATAAACGCACACAGAGTGAAAACATAAATTTGTTCGTTTTTTATAAATAAAAGATCTTCATTCAATTTTCTTTTTCACACAGATGAAAACAGGTATAAATTGTCATTCGCAGAAAGTTTTTTTGTACTTTTAACTCTCGTCTGACATGACTTTTGTTGCAGATGAACGCGCGCGGTTACGCCAGTCTAATGAACCGGAATTATTCTTCGAGCAACCTCATTAGCGTCAAAGTCGGCGACATGTTGCGCGTCGACATGAGACTTCTGTTGAAACATTCCTGGCATAACCGCACTTATCATATACGCGATTATTCTATTTTCTTTTCCGGCTCGTTGACACGAGCTCTTCGAGCTTTGCCTTTCTCCGCTCACGTCTCTCGTTCGACTGAGGCGTGAATAAAGATGCGCGATCAAAACGATAATCGCAAAACGATCGCAATCACCGCACACACGGCGCTTTGCTCCGGAGTTCCGAGCGGCGCACACTATCAACCAAACTGATTAGCATCCCTGAAGCCGCAGACAACCGCCCCCGTGAAAGCGCGCACAAGGTCGGCATACCTAGCTATCTCCATCCAGCCGGCGTGGCAAGCGCAGAGGGGGTTGGTTCCTGCCGCCCCCGGGATGGGTGTTGCGTGTAGAACGCGGCATAAATATGTAAGAGCTATTCCCCCCCTCGGGCTGTTGGCCCCCCTTGGTACCCCATCCTACGTCATGCTCTCCTCTCCGCGACGCCCCTCTCCTTACCGCCTAGACCTTGCGCAACCCCCGTGTATGTACGCGAGTGAGACGGAAACGTCGGTGGTGTGACGTCAGAGAGCGTCCACGTCACCGGCTGGCTGCGTGCAACGTCAGTGATCGAAGTCAGCTGAACCACGTGGTTGCGTTTATCGAATGCAAACTTTTGAGCGCGCGTGTAAATCTACGTCGATTCGATCGTCGATTGGCATGTATTCGTGAGCGACGTCTGTCTGTGATTTATTTCGGTGTGGTAAAAACTCGAGTTACTCAACAAAAAGAGAGAGAGAGAGAGAGAGTGCGAGTCAAAAGAAGAGATGATTGGCCAACGAGTCATCAGCTTGTGTTAAATCTCTCGTAAACAATAACACACAGCTGTACATTCTCAGAGAAATAATTGTGATATCCGAACGGTGCTGTGTGAGGTCAGATAGCAGGGTGATTATTCATCGAAAGAGTGTGATCTTACCAGAGACTGGGATCTCTTGTGAAGATCGAAAGGGTTTCGAGCCATCCACTTGAATGGGACGAGAGGCGGAAAGGAGCAGGACGAGCAAGGCAAGGTGCTCATTGTGATGAAGCATGAGTCTGACCTAGTGGGGTAGTGGGGCAGGTCGCAGCGGATGATACATACATATTTATGTCGCGCACCGCGTACCACCACCACCACTACACCACCACCGGCAGCCAGAGTACCACCGTGTCGGCGGTGCTTCCACCATTCTACCATCAGACCAACCCCCTCTTCGGTTCTCTTTCTCTCTCTCTCTCTCTCTCTCTCCACCTCACGGTCTCCCGTTCTCTCTTCCTCTCTTTCGCTCGGCACGCTACCCCTTATACTCCTCGCGGAAGACCAGGCAGGGTGCCATTGGCCTTCGCTCGGTCTGGGTTGCTAATCAGGCCGCGAAGGTGCGCATCCCGAGCACGCGCCGTTTCCACGTTGCCGTTGAAAAGCACCACGAGGATGCCACGTGAGACGAAAGCGTGAGGATTCTCCCCCCCCGCGTGGAAAGTGGAACGCTTTCGGACGGCTGCTGCTTTCGCACCACCAACACCACCGACGCAGATCCGTGAACATACCCCAAACTTTTGCCACGTGGCCGACAAAACTGTCTTCCATCGCAAACACTTGCGACGTGTCCTCATTCTCCGCCGATTTATCGGAGAGATTTTGATCGAAGGTATCGCGACTTTTATCATCGCACCATTTGTCTCTCGAAAGAGACCATCGATCCGCAAATGATTCGCGTGTTACATTACTCACAGAAGACAAGACGTAACAAGAAACTCTAATGATGTTTCAGCATCTCAATATCTTTTTAGATACTAAAAGTTACTGCACTTTCTATAACGTTATCTCTTTTTATTTTATTTTTTTTAATGACAGTTGGTTTTTATAAATATGCAATGAGCGGTCTGATGTTATTGCGGAATCCTCTGCTTGGTTTCATTTATCAACTCGCACGGCGAGACACGAAAATGTAGAAACTCTCGTGCGTCGACAAATATCAGCCGTGCGAGTTCTTGTCGGGCTGCCAGCGTGAGTTATTAATCAGTGAATTCCTTGCGTCACGTGGACAGTCCGCGGGGACCTGTCGTCCTATTAATCGTGGTTGCTAATGACGCTCGGGCTACCGGCGTAACACCATCATCGTCGTCAGCGTCGCGTCGTAACGGTCACGCGATCCAGATCGCGTTTCAGGCAGCAGCGAGACGTGCAATTATAACGAGAATGCGCCGCGAGCACGCACCGTCACGGCGGGACAAGCGCGTGTGTCCCGTGGCAAAGGGGGACGATTTCGTTCCCTCCTGTAGCGCGAGGGGGAATCGATTTCGCCTACATCGACATCGTCTCCGAAGATGCGACGACCACTTCGTCGCGCTGCTCGCATTTGGATGCACTTTCGCGACTTGAATGCAGCGCGAGCGATAATAAGCACCGGCTCGTGCGCGCATGCACGCATGCACGCACGCACGCACGCACGCACGCACGCACGCACGCACGCACGCATTTACGCGTGTATAGGGCATAATGTATGTCGCGTTTAAAGCGACATGTCCCGGCGAGATCTTATAATCTGTATCGCACCCCCAGACGATACACTCTGTCTCGGTGTATCGGGAATTATGCCTTCTCGCTCGTATATCGTTCGCTCGTTTTTTGCTATTACATGTTCCGATTATCGGCGCTATTATCCATTATACGAGTGACTCAATTAATTACGCTATATCCCAGCGATAAATCCGATTACGATGTTGCGCACGGCATTCCTATTAAAAAAAAAAAAAAAAAAAATTTTACGCGCAGTATTTACGATCCGGTATCGGTGTCTTACTCGCCGGATACGGATTCCTGGCGGATCCGTTAAATGAGAGAGCGGAGAGACGCCGCGCGAGGCCGCGCGAAATTACACATCTTCCGAGAAGATCCGGATCGCGGGACGATCGGACCGCGGATTTAGAAATTAAAGACGCGGCTTATCGCTCCGAGCGTGTCCTCGAGGTCGCATTAAGAATCACATACGTGATGTTCGAGAGAGAAAGAGAAAGAGAGAAAACAAGGCCACAGTCTTATACATATATGTATGTGTAAAACTCCGTGTATTCGCACAAATAATCTCCTAAAGAATTTACGCAGTTAACATCAATTTAACACGAAACTCGAGAGAGGAGGCTACCGTTTCTCTTCATCGAAGGGAGGCGAACGATTCGCGAGAAACGCGACGCGACGCGACGCTATCAGGAATGCAGTTGGGCCGAGGAAAAACGAGGTGCGAGGCCACCACAGCAGTCGGTGGTCTATACGGAGGCGGCAGTTAAACGGAGACAACCGCGTCGCGTCGCGTCGCGTGGCTGGATAGAACGGGATAGAAGAGGACGGCGCGCGCCGATCCTCTTGTAGGGACCGATTTATCGATCGATAATATCCTTACGTAAAGTGTTTATGTCGTGGACGCACCATTAATAAAACCGTTTACCGTGCCTTTTCGACGGGCCTGCCTCGTCCGCGATAACTGCCTCGGTGAATAGCTCGCCTCTTCTTCTTCTTCGATACTTCTCCTTCTTCGCAACCTTCTCACCCCCGCGCCGTTCCCCATCCTGTTCTGCGGACAACGTCGTTATATTCTGATGTTTTTCGGCTGCGGGTTGCTGATATTCGAGTATCCTTCAAGCTCGTCGAGCGTTCCGCAAGTGTAATGAACATTGACAAAAGGAATTCGCAATAATCTCTGTACCGAACAATTGACAGTCCGTAATTTAATCCGTGCTTTATCGCCTTGAACAATTCTTTTATTTAACGAAACGTGTTTTTATGAATTATATCGCGCATCTCGTTTACACGTACGCTTTCGCGTGAGAGAGCAAAAGTGCAAGGATTCGAGTTGAAACGTGATCGCGGAGGAATCCAATATTCCTCCAGAATCACGGATACGCCGGCGATAGGTAATAAAACCGGTTTTGCGTAAAGCTGGCGAATGCTAATCCCTCACGTTGTTAATCACGATAATCCGTGACACATAGTGGTCCAGAATAATCCAGAACAGTCTCATTAGTTCAATCTTCGAATTTATCACGCACACGCACGTGCATTGTTGCCTTTTTTCTCAAGTAATTTATTTAGTGCAAATCCGAAGGTGCGCTACTAACTATAATAAGCGATAAATTGTTCTCTATATACAAGCACTAAATAATTGTATTTATTTTTGATATTAATTGCATCAATTTTTAATATATTATATAATAATATAAGTAATATATTGTACATATATAATTATATATGTTCTATTTTTAATAATAATTTTTAAAAATATTTTTTGTATCGCGCGTGACAAGAAGAGAACGAAAGAAAAGGCCGACACTTCCTGCTTATCTGCGCCTGTCTACTTAACCTCGTAGAGAAGTAGTTTTTACACCGGCACCGGAACAGACAAGAGAGAGAGAGAAAGAGAGGAGTCCCTTCGTTGACGTCGATCGTGGGATCGAAGGATACGAGGGTTAACGCAAACGGGTTTTCGTCGAGAGCACGCGGACTCATCCATGGTCAAGTTAACGCCTACGTGCTCGCCCAAACGCGCAAGGCGCACGCGATCGTTCGGCGACGCTTCGTAATCCGTGGGTTACCACCTTGACATCGCGATATCATTCCCCAGGAAGTTATTGGCCATCGCGAACCTTTGGCCGTTCGCAGCTGTTCCTGTCCAGCTGACATTGAGCCAGAAATAATCCCGGGCTCCGACATATCCTTGCCCTCTGCCAATACGCGATTTTCGTGCTTACGTGTGATATTTTTTTTTTTTACATTTTATTTCATTTTTGTGAATTATTTTTTTAAATAAAAAAATAAACTTCCAGTGTGCAAAGTTTCTTTTCTTCGAGGTGACAAACGTGTCAACAACGAGATCGTGTCGCGGATACGCGAGACGTGATTTTCTATCCGGTCTAAGTCCGAATATATAAAGTCATAACCACACGCCAGCCGTTCTGTTATTTGCATATCTGCACGAGTCTTGCATATTATTTAGACGTGATATTTAGATAAGAAGCACATCACACGCGCAAAACCTGCTTTCCAATAAAATTTCCGCGATCAAACTTTATTACGTAAAGAACGGCAGACGTTTGTGTGCGTTACCCGGACGGACTCGTGTCTCGTTGATTTTTACTCCGATAAAGGTGAATGTGACATCACAGCGCGAAAAGGAACGACGGATCAAATGATTGAATTATGAGCGTCGGCGGTCATAAGTTGATTACGACAAGTGGAATGTCGTAGCGATGCTTACCGATAATGATGATAATTAACGCGCGATCAATTGATATTAAATTATAATGATTCTGAAAACGGGTAATTACGAGTAACAATTTTTTTGCAAGTAATGAGTGCGACTCGCACCCGTCTACGCGTTTGTTTCTCGTCGGCTTTGCTGCTTTTTTCCATTGCCGCCTGTGTCCGCGTCGTTCGATTACGTGGACGAGGACACATCTTGGCACTTTGCGAGCGGAGTCAGAACGCGCGGCAACTAGGTGTCCTTGCGATTTAAATAAATGCGAAAACACTGCTTGAGGTGCGCGTCGCCGATCGCACAGCGGCGCGCGCTCCTCTTACGCTTAACTCGCGAGAAAGGCGAGTTTCTTACTCCCACGCCTCTAACCGCGCGATCAACCCCCTCCTGCCCTCTTGACCACGGAATGTGTCTCTTTTTTTTTGTTTCTCTCTCTTTCTTTCTTTCTTTCTCTCTCTTTGAATGCGGTCTACTTTATTGGAAATCTCTTTGTGCAAGTGCTGCCATAGATAGATAAATTGGAACGGTTTACGTAAACACGTTTTTTTTACAATATAATCCATGCAAAATTGTTTGCATTTAGAATAAACGCGCATTTAAAATGCTGATTATTTTTTGTTTGACGAAAAAGAATTATTCGCAATTTCGACACGTGAGCATTAAATATGGAAATATTGAAACCGATGCGTTCCGTTATCACTCTAATAAATTGGCCCAATCATCACGGCAATTGATTAACGGCGAAACACGAATAATTCGCGAATTTTTGATTATCAACTTCGTTGTCTTTTCTGCCTTGTTGCCGCGCACCGCGTCGCTCGCGTGTTTACTCGGTTGTTATTATCGGGCATTTTATGTCCGACGTCTCAAACCTCCTCGTCGCAGGCTGAATTTTGATAATTGATATCTGCGACCGCGCGGCTGTGTGCGCGCTCTGCGACGCGGCGATGCGTCGTTCAATTCAACGTTAAAACAAAAAACAAAAAAAAAAATAGACCTACAAGAACGAACAAGAAGAGACGAGGAAAAAAGAAAGACGGTTTCCCGATGCGACGCGAGGCGGCCTGGGGCTAACCGATCGCTCCTTTCCTCTACCGCACCCCAATTTTAATCAGGATCCGAAGTATGCAAGCAGGATGGATGCCTGCGAGCTCTCTCCCGGCGGTACTACCGGGCGTTACGATGCATGTAATTTATTTTTATTGCCACCAATTTTTTTTCCACCCCTCGATCAGCTCCTACTAATTCCGAAGAGGAGGGCATCGGGCGCGAGAGGCATTTCGGGCGGCGATCAGCCAGTTCGTAGTTACGCGGCTCGAAGTAAATACGGCAGCGCAGAAATTTTCGTCAACGCACGTGAATGCACCGCATTTATATTGGCCTGCGATTAACATTTTGTTTGCGAAATTATAAATTCTGCCAAAGTAATTGAACAGTAAATTATATTTCGATTATACGAAAATCCGGATTCACATTTCGCGTCAACAATCATCGATTCGCGACGAATCGTTGCGCGGAAGAGGAGAGTGTTCTGTAGAATAAAGAAACTTCAGAAAGAGAAAGAGAACGATACTTCGGAATTGCCTTTCGAATTCCATTTGTGCAAATCTTCGCGCGAAAGCGGCAGCTTCCTTTCGGCGATACGGAACGTCGCGGCGCGGCCCGACCGCCGCGGCTTTCCACCTTTCGGCGAAACCGGCGTTATTCGCCATCCGAGGTGAAGAAGAGGAGAAAGAAGGAAAGCCGTCGCGCGAGATACTTTTTCCGGATTCCGCGCGGAGGCCGCGTCGCTTCTGTCCGATTTAGAGGTGCGTGAGATTTATAGCGAGTCAGGAGCGTGTAAGAGGTGGAGCGGCAGCGCGAGTGATGGAGGATCTCGCAGGAGGGTCGGAAATGAAAGGCAAAGACGAGAAAGGGGAGAGAGTAGGTAAGAGAAGAAGATACATAGAGTGAACGCCGGGTTTTGAGTCTGAGCCGCGGGGGTTATTGCAGTAAGCCTTCTCTTGGGGGTTCAAGAATATTACTATCCGTGCGAGCGCGAGGCCTACCCTACAACGCTATCCCGTCTAAACCACCCCCTTGCCGTTACCCACCCTCGCGCGTCGTCGTCGTCGTCTCGCTCGCACGTTTCGCTTCTTTCCCTTCGGTCCGGAGCGAGCGCGCGACGAGGAAGCCAGGCAGACGAGGGAGGAAAAACGATTCCCTCGAAACCCAAGCGATCATACGTGCCTAGGCGATCTTTTTAAACGCGCCCCACTTAAAAGAACACGGTTTACGTTTATGGCCACTCATTCGACGAGGGAATGTAGGGACGAGAGAGGAAGAGAGAAAGGAACGCTCTCTCGGTAAAGTGAGTGAGAAAGAGAAAAAGAGAGAGAGAGAGAGCACGATAGCGAGTGACACAATTCCACGCAATTTCGGACGAAGGGCGAAAACGCTTGTACCCCCCCAATGAGAGGCGGGAGAGGAGGCGAGCGAGCGAGCTGATAAGCAATAACGGTTGAGTGAGGGTGGAATGAGGTGCACCGTATGGTTTTCTCGAGAGCGTTTCGTAATCGGAGCTATTTTCTTGGCGCGCACAATCCGCGAGAATTCTTCCCGGTTGAACTTTTTGCGCGTGCGATCGGAGACGCGTGCGTGAGTAAGAAATAGGGTTAATTATACGGCGAACAACGCTTTAATGCGATATTGAATATGTACATGAGTTATTGCGCAGTGATATCGAACAAGCCGGTCGCGCGTTCCCACATTTACTATTCAGAATTTGCTGGAACCGATGCCGAGTTTAATCTCGCGGTGGATTTGTACCGAAACGAATGCACAGTGATGGCCGTCGAATCGGTACTTGTGCCTTACGCGAGCACAGCAAATACGTAATGCGAGAGAGTAAATGTAACATCGAAACGTTTTTCGATCGGTTAACTGTCGGATAATCGTTACCAACTTCTTGGTTGCAATTTTTAATCACTCACTCTTAGACGCGAATGTATTCGCTGAGTCATTAAGACGGTAACGCCGTCGTTCTATTACAAAAGAAATAAAAATCTTTTATTGCCGACCAGAGAAATTAGCATAAGTGTTCTTGTCAGGGAAACAAAGAAGATTTATTTCTATATTTTGACGAGAAAACGTTTTCTCCTTCTCCTCCTTCTCCTCCTCCTCCTCCGGAGGAAACGTAATGCGGAACAATTCCGTCGTTCGGAAGTTACGAGGCTCTTTCACCCCTCGTTTCACTTTCTTCGCGGGCACTTTGTTCCTCTTACCCGGAGGTGGCTCGCCGCCCCCACGATCCCGTAAGACAGGACACGCTCGAGTTAGTTAAAAAAATGAATTAAAAGTGTAATCCGCGCGCTGATTGGGAGGAAGACTTCCGCGCGAGATGGAGAACGGTCTCGCCTCGTGATTCTTTCCGCTCGCCTGGGGACCGACAGCGGCGGCGAAGGAAGCCGTCTAATTAAAGACAGGGGAGAGGGAGAGACGCGTCGATCCACGAGCACGAACCAACGAGCCACTTCCTGACAGAAAAAGAATTCCTTTTCTCCACGACCGTAGGAAGAAACGCGGAGAGACCCCGAGGGTGAAGAAAAAGAAACAGCGCATCGTCGCCCTGCGACGACTCGCGGCACTCGTTCAAATGGGGAGGGGAGGGGGCATTAACGTCCGTTGGAAATTCCCAGTGGCGCTTTATTGACCGGTCGATATAACCCGCTTCGTAAAAATGCTTCCACCTCGCGCTAATTCGCAATTCCGGGTCGGCCCGGAAAAGCGATTCGCTTCGTTAAAGCGGAGAAGAGAGAACGACGAGATAGGCGGCGCGCGAGTCGGGAGTCTTTTTCTGTCTTTCTTCCCGATCCTCTCCGGAACATCTCGCCCGGGAGATTATTTCTAGGATCAACGGCGCGGCTCAATTTACCGCAATTTACCGCGGACTTTCCCCGATTCCGAATGCTCCCGGGAAACCTTACGTCTTCTCAGACCAAATCCCACCCTTCGCATGCACGAACGGCGAAAGAAGCGGCGAGGGTTGCTAACTCGTCCTTTTCTCCCTCTTCCTGTCACTCTCTTTTACGTACGTTTACGTTCGTAAACCGCGCGCTGATCTTCGGGTCTCGGATTAGCCCAGTTTTATTTAACGCGTGTTTAAAACTAATAAAAGCCTTCCCGGTCCTTCCCCGCCGGATGAAACTTCCCGACAGATCCGCAATCAGAGCTACGAGTCTCAACGGCGAACAACCGCATTATCCACCCCTGGCGCGTTCACGCCCGTCTCAACCTCCTCTTTTATCAGAAGACTGCGCTGCTATTCCGAGGAACGGAGAGAAACAGACGAAGGAAGGAGAGGAGTCTAATGGTCGGATTGTCTTCAAGTTTCGGTGCGACGTTAACTGCTCAGTCGGGCCCGGACAATTATCGTTTAAGCTTCCAGCCCCGGCTTACGAATCGCGTCCCTCGCGCGTAAATAGATATTCGGGTTATTCGGTCGTGGAAGCGAGGAGAACAAAATACGGAAGAGCAAAATTCGATCTTTTTACATTGCAAACAAAACGCGGCATCGGCGTATCGCCTTGTACACGCAATTTTTGCCGGCAGAAAAACAGAAGGGATGAAAAAACAACGTAGGAAAACAGCGGGATCGGTTAATCCGGCGCGATCCACGCGCAGATTGATAAAACAGCCATGACTGAATTTCGCTTCCGAAACGTTGGCAGGTAGAATTTTGCCAGCCGGTTCGCGAGCGCAAATATAGAGATCCTCTTCCCTCTTCATCCCTCCTCTTCTCCCGGGTTTCGAGTTGCGACAAAAACAGCCGCAATTCCGGCGACTTTCGACTCGCAGTTTGTTTTCCGTTTATAACCGTTTGCCGCCGCGCTTGCGTTTTCCGGTATCGGAAAATTCGCCGTCGCTTCCTGCGAATTATCCCGACGTTGCACATGTACATGGAAAAGTTTACCCGTCCACGCGGATTGTAAACGAAACGCCGCATACAAGCCGATTGCTCGAATCCGGAGGGGAGGGGAGGGAGATGTCCTTCGTGTTGGTTTCGACGAGTTGGCCGTATTTACATGAGATACTCGGCGGGTGGTCCTGCCGTTTACATCGAGCCGTTTACTACATCGAGCCGCGCCGAGGTTCGCTCTCTCGACGACGGTGTCATCGGAGCGACACTGCTGACGAGGTTGCTGACAACGTGCTTCTGCACGTTATGCCGTTATAAGCAGTAAACCCGCTTACTTTCACTCGGAAGCAGATTAGTTACCTTCTTCTTGGTTTCCCTTTTAAATCGGCGGAGATAAGATCGATCGGTAAGAGTTGAGAATATTGAGATCTTCACTTTTATCAGAGAAAAGAAATCTCTCCGTAAAACTGTCGGCGTGATTAACAGTATGAGTATTTTTCTTTCTGCCAGAAAGAACTTATTTTCTCCAGCTGATTTCGCGATTGATCGTTCTATGTGACACATGTATGTACGTGTACCGATTGATTTTAATCGGTAATAATTCAAATAATTGCATTTTTATAACGAGAGCTTACAGTTCCGAAAATGTTTATTAAAAATATATTGAAATTCACATATTAATTTGTATATCCATGTCACATTAAAATTTATGAAATTTATGACGGTTTAAAATTTATAAATATCGCGCGAGATAAACGCATTCGGTTATCGGTTGATTAATTACGCGAATATAACATTCATAATATTTCCCTTAATTATAGTTTTGCGAACGTTTATTATTCTGTCGCGGTCTCATTCTCCTCGGGAACGATTTTCAGATACGTCCACGAGCGTACAACGAAATAATTTTTCGCTTTATATATCAGGAGTTGAAAGATCTCGACGCAAGCGTGCTTGTAATTTCTACGTCGGCAATCGAAATCCGGGAATCCGGGGATCTGTCCACGTCTCGAAATCATTAAAACCAAGTTAAACGTCTGCGAAGGACGACTTTACGAGTTGACCGTAATCGGGGATCTAAATTATTACGTTGTAACGCGAACTAAGATCTCAGACTTCGGACTTGTTTGTTTCGCGAGATTTGCCCGAATTCGTTTTTATAATTATTTCGGAAAGAGAAGCGGCTCCGCTCATTTTTCGAAACATTTATTTTTGAACACTCTACTTCAATCGATGTCGAATAAAGAGAATTCACTTCGTCCTCACTTTAGTCGCGAGAAAAAAAAAATTAAGCTGTGCGTTCTCTGGCGAAAATTATAAGTTAAAATAAGACGCTGCGTTAAACCGTCGCCAGCAACAAATTAAACAGCACACTCCCGGCGTAACCATAATTAACATTTTCCCTAATTACAACAAATAACTCGCCGCACCGGGCTAATCTCTTTCGTTACTTTCTCGAAGCCGTGTGTAGCGGAGAGAAACGCGGAGAAGTAGTGGAACAAGAACCTTTCTCGGACAGAGGGGCAGGGAAGGGGAGAGGAAAAAAAAGGAGGAAATAAATCGTGCTCGCTCGCGGGGGCGAGGAGGAGGGAGCGGCGGTAGAGACGAGGGAATCGTGCGACTAGTACCGAGAGGTGTTCTCCCTTAAAAGCAATCGGCTGTACCACTATTTTGAACATTTCGTCGCGGTTAAGTCCTGAGATATAACCGCCTCGCGATGAAATTATAGCTACTCCGTGCTCTCCTAACCAGGCCTGTAACTTATACGACGCGCCGGCCGTTAAATTATGTAACGCCCCGCGTAAATATCGCACACGGCTCGCACAGGATGTTCCTGTGTACCGATGCTAAATCGCGCTTCAACGTTTTATCCCTCTCGGTTTCACGTCCACCTTGCGCGCGCGCGCGATCGTTACATCTCGCTCTCCTCCGGGCGAGCAATTTGCTCCGCGAACCTCGTTGTCCAAACAGCGCACCGGCCGCGAAGAAATTAAAAAAAAAAAAAAAAAAACCGCGGAAGAAAGTAACATGTAACGCATGTACCTCTTGCAGTAGATTAATGATTTAATTCGTCTTTGCAGAGTATAAATTATTTTTTTTGCAACTAACATTTTTTTTCATACGCACATAATACTACGGCCGCCGCGAACGTGGAGTTTTACGAGGTTGCCGACACTTGAAAAGAGAAACCTGAAGAGATCTTCATACGAGATGCTCGACCCATGAGACGCCCGCACCGCGCCGGGCGATTCGTTTTCCAGATAGCGGGTTACCATTTTTTCGAGTACAATTGCTTTTTAAAGAGATAACCGTGAGGAGCCGCGCGAACGGGGGACACTTCTCTTCTCTTCTCTCCCCCTCTAACCTGGTTCTTGTTACGCGGCGGTGGCGACGGCGGCGACGGCGGCCAGAGAACGAGAGAAGAAAAATGAAAAGAGTCTCGGAGAGTGAATGAAAGAAAGGATTGAGTAGTCCCCGTGCAAGCTGGATGTAACCAACAAAAGGGTGTGTCGAGAAGGGCAACGATGGCCCCCACAATGCCGTTCTGATAAACGAGGCGACATTGTCCGTTTGCGTTAGTACGTCTCTCTTTCTTCTTCTTTTAGTCTTCCTCTTGCCATTCTTCGCGCGCGAGAGAACGAGAGGTCCCTGTCAGTCACGCTACGACATCTAAAGTCCGTCGCTTTTTCACAAAGCGAAAATTGGCCGAGTAAGTAGGCCAAGAGAATCGGAGGGACGTTGGTTCAACACGAGAGTTACACCGTCTTGAAACGAACACGCGCTTTGTGTGTAACAACATATTGTATATATAGTCGACGCGAAGAGAGAAGATTTCTCGGAAAAATATAAAGTACAAATAAGTAAATAACGTGATAACGTATATCTGCATTATAAACGTCATCCAGTTTTCTCGCCAACCGACCGAAAAGATAAGCTAATCTGACGGCGAAATCGTCTCAGCGCTAATTTACGGATTATCTCCACGGTCGGAGACTCGCCCGGATCAAAGCGTTCCCGTTTCCATCTCTGCAAATGAGCGTATAGTCCGGCTCTTTAGTCGGACACGATCGATTCCCGATCGAGAGAGAGAGAGAGAGAGAGAGAGAGAGAGGCGTGCGCATCAATAATTGAGTCGCTTCATTCCGATGGCGGTGTCAGAAACACGGCACAGAGAAGAAAGATCGTTTCGCAGCGTCGAAAATTGCGAGTCGGCTCCGGTCGCGGGTTTTAAGGCGAGAAAGCGGGGCTGCACGCCACACAGGAGAGAGAGACGGCTCAAAGGTGCAATTTATGTTTAACTGCTCTGGCAGTTCGTTAACGAGACCCTGCTACGATCTTTATAAGCGCGACGTGTATCTACGATCGGGACCGGGTCCCGAATTGGGTGGACACACGTTCCCGCGAACTTCCTCTCTCTTTTTTTTTTGCCTTCATATTTTCGCCCGTTTAATATGCCCGTCGGCGCATAAATAAATCCCTAATTGGCCTGGGATCCTATTTGTTTCTCTTCTGCGTCGCGCGGCCGCATCTGTTCTCTCCCTCCCGGTCCTGTTCGCGGCCCGTCGAAGATAAGAGCCTAATTTCGGGAATTAGCGCGAGTTTCCTAATTCGCCTGCTTCGCGCCGGATTCTCTGCATTTCGACGGTGTTGGGATTCTCGGTCAAGACGACGTTGAAATGTTCGCTTTAATAGATACAGGATTGTGGCAATTATATACATATATGTACATATATTCTGTAAAAAAATGAAATTCACATAGGAATCGGATGAAATTACGCAGAGATAAGAAATATATAAAATATAAATAAGATAAAGTAAAATTATTTTGTTATCATCGAAAAATATAACGCGCGTTTAGTCACAAGATTTTGTGAGAGAAATTTCTGATGAACGTTGCAACTGATACAGACATTACCATAAAATTTGTAAGTATACTGTAATATTTGGCGGTCTCTACTTAACTGTTTTATTAGCGATTTCAAAGGCTGTCCAGAAATTTGAAAATTCCGTTCTGACACCGAATGCGTGGGATATCACACCGCGGCCGATTTAAAAATTAAAAAAATAAACGGAACTTAGAGACGACAATCTTTTCTTTGTTTTCTGATAAATCAGCTGTCATAATCGCGTAAAATTCGCGGGCGTTTATAAAATTTCGGCGAATATTCGATTTTCGACGCGAGTTTTCCTTCAAGCGAGCGAAAACAAAATCGCGTCTCAACGACGGGGGAAACCTAACTCGCGAACGGATGTGATTAATGACATTTATCTCGGCTTGACGGTCGAGGAGGGCGAAAATCGAAAATTTATTAATTTCCTGAAGTACGACGACCTCGCGTGGCCCGATCGTAGCCCGATGATGTTTATTTCTCGATGTCGTGCGGGTCTCGATGCATTATTCATGCGCGGATCTCCTCGTCATTCTTTTGCGTGACACGGATATGGAAGTTTCGCCGTAAAATCGTCGGCAACTTTCGGCAAAGTATGCGTCTATGATTAGCGGCATTTACGGTCGTTTGCCATTTAACTTGCATCGGACAGGCTACAGAAGAAATAAATGTAAGTAATAAAATTTAGTGCGACATTTTCATGCTAATTTCGTGCCAGCTTCGATAAGCTGCGGTATATAAAACGCTATCTCGGCTACCGTTATTTTCGAAAATCAGCGAAATCAGCGCTATTCGATATTCAAGCTGTCGTCATGTTTTTTTCGATGTGATGTAAAATGTAATTTTTATTAAAAAACACGTCCCTTTTTTCGAGAGAGGAACGTATGTGTTACTTCGGTTGCCACCGACAAATTTTAGAGAAGACATCGTCCAAGAGAGTTGGCTCCGAACCATCCGAGCCCGTTCGCTCGTAATCTCTACGGCTTGCGAGCCAAGTGGTGGATGGGTGTTACTGCTTGTTTTTGCCACCGAGCATTGTCGTCGGAATTCTCGTAAAATAATTAAGCGAGCTCCGGGTAGAGAGCTACCGCGACGATGGTATTTTAAAGGGTCGTAAAGTGAACGGTAAAATCCGCGCTGTTCTGCTCCTTCCCGTGGAGAGACATTCTGCCATCTGCAGGATCGCGAACTCGCGGTGTGTGTGATAAGTTTTTCCGTCATCTTTTCGGACGGCAAATCGACGCAAAAAAAAATCCGTGTAAAGCCGCAGACAATACTTACGGAATGTAAAATAAAGTTTTTTCTTATCTTTGCCTCTTTTCCTGTATATTAACGAAATAAATACCAAATTAATCATACGGGACACCGTTCATCGCGCGATCACGGATTGGATCGTCTCAAGACCTCGAGTAGGATTTTTAATTACGGTTGTGATGAAGGAGGAGGAATAAAACAAGCGGGGGCGAAGTGTAATAAAGGCGGTCAATGTTTTTTTTTCCTACTCTTCCCACAGGAAGAAAAAGATTGCGAGGACCGACCGGAGGTGTCTCGGCATCGCGCAAAATGGTTGGTTAGAAGAGAGAGAATGGGGAGGAGAGAAAGAGAGAAAAAATGATAGACCGAGAGCACCGCAATTAATTATGTATACGCGATTAAAAGGAAGGCTCGCGCGCTTTCGTGTCCATAAAGGAGCCGGACGGACGGGGGGAGGGGGAAAAGGAAGAGAGACCGAAGTAGGTGTTGCGTTTGCGCGTCGCGCATTCTTCTCGACGCACTAATTATCTCGAGAATCATATCGCTTTACCACGCATTAAGCGAGGGATCAGAGTAGTGGGATCGCGAGCCACTAACGTACGTGGAATCTCGAGCGTGTTTACCCATCAACCGGTCTTACGTAAATGCTCTCGTGTCGATTAATTGACAGTTGATTGGAAATAATTACATCGCATTGATCACAATAAATATCTTAATTGACGTAATAAGAAATACGCACGTTCGACGAAATCTCGGCGTGTGTGTATATTATTTAAGCGACGAAAAATGTTAACAAAGGTTAGTTATATTGTTTACATGATTAGAAATGTCACGGCTGATCTCAAGTTGTTTCTCTTTCTCTCTCTCTCTCTCTCTCTCTTCTCTCTCTTTCTCTCTCTTTCTCGTTTTATATTATAATGTATAATACAGATATCACCTCCCCGCGCTATTCGATTACATAATTTGACCGGATGCCGCGGCCTATCTAGATGGGGAATAGTATAAACGCGCGTCGCGTATTTTAATGAGACTCACGGAAGGCCGGGTCGCGCGCGGCTTAAACGTTTGCGTAACGGCGAATAAAATTCGAGTTCTATCGGTCGAGTGTTATGTAAGAAGTTTTAGAATGTCCCAGAAATCAGAGATCGTTACTTTTTTTCTTTTTTTTTTTTTGTCGTATTAGGAGACTCGCGGCCGTCGTCGCGACTACGACGGCGCAGGCCGAAGTCGTAAAGTGGGCTGGGCCCGTACAGTCTGGACGGCGGAACGAGTTTGGTGACATCGAGAAGGGGGCCTTGTCACGGGGACCCACCTCGCCACTTTCCGGCGAGTTCGGCGGCCCCGGGTATCGGGGGCTTTTCGGGAGAGGCTTAGAGAGAAAGTGCGCGTTTCGTACCTCTAAGCGCGCGCCTACCACACTTCTTCTTCGTCACGTTGACCGAAAAATTCGAGGTCCTCGTTCTGAATAGAGTTACCCTGCTTAGCGACACGTGTATATATATATATGCTCTTGCTTTTGGAATATCTTCTATTCGGAGCGTCGAGCAACGTTGCTCTCAAACTTTCGAAAACAGAATATATCTTTGACGAGGTAAAACGCGACCGGTGCGAAATCTCTCTGAAATATCCGTCGTAGTTCATCGGCAGGTGGATTACCGGTCGACGAATAAATATCAAGATAGTCTAGTTAACGATTAAATTATGCGTAGAACAACACGCGTAGACACGTTGCGTGTATTACCATATATGTGTATTACTTTCATTTCGTGGAAAACATTCGGGCAGAATGTTTTTATTCAGACGCGTATATAAACAAACATCTATTCTCTCCGAAGAGAACGCGCATTATGCGTTCGACTTCCATAACGAGCAAGACAGATAGAGAGCAGCGTGTATTGTATTTCGCGCGCAAAGTCTGTCCTTCTGGTGGTCACTTTGGTGCGTTGTTTGTTTTTGTTTTTTTTTTTCTCGAACGATATCTCGGAGCGTTATATATATATATATCGCGTGAAATAAGTTCGGTACGCGCGAAACGCGAACGAAAGTATCCCGAGAAGTAGATCTCTTCGATCTGGTTACAGCTCGCTCTTACGTACATACGGAGCGTAACTCCGGATACGTTTCCGAGGGACTTCGCCCGCGAGTCTCTTAAGGTTTCTTGCCCTTATCTCGCATCGGGCATTGTCGCTCGCGCCGGCTGACAGCGCTGTAGGGCTACCGGAGAAGAAGGCAAGAAGCGAAGTGGAGAGCCACACACCGTGTGCCCCGCGTGTGCAACGGAAGATCCGCTTGGAGATCGAAAGATCCGAAGAAGACGACGAGAATGAAGAGCAGGAGGAGGAGGAGGAGGAGGACAACGACGACGACTACGAGAGGACATCGTTGAGCGAAGGACGAGATCGGACGTCTCTTCAGCAGCACGAGAAGCGAATGTGCGCCCGGTTCACGATCGTGGCCGCGATCGAGAGCAGAGACCGACGCCCGTCACTTGTCCCTTCGCGGACAAGTTGCGTCCGGCAGATTCTACAATTACTCGAGCACCTTCTGCGAACTTAACTCCGCAGGCGCTTTTAGCCTCGGGAAAGAGCGTGATTTTGTATTTCTGCCCTCGCGTTGAGAGGAAAGGCAGCTTTTATTTGTTTCGACAAAAGATAAAATATGTAAAGTTATCTTTTCTTTTACGCGCGCAAAATGTTTTTTTTCCTATTTATTTATCATCTAGCTGAAAGACGGAATATTATAGGAAGAGGGTTTTGTTTTCAGCACATGTCAAGACAACCGATTCGTTGCTTCTTGACGTTAAAAATACAGGTGATATTACGTGCCGGCTGTTTGTTTCCACGAGCGTTTACGACAAAGTCGCGGCGGCGGCGGCGCGACGAGCAGCTGCGCGATAAATAATTTATTCCTAATTTTGGTGAATACGCACTCAGTTGTAAATAACGTCATCGGTAACCTTTAAACGATACACGCGAGAATAGGCTCTAACCTTCGCGCGGGCTGAAAAGAAGACGGCGCAAGTCCGCCGGGAGATCCGGCCAAAGAGACCATTCAATCCGTGATTTTCTATTTGCCTTGTTTGTCGCATAAATTCTCGCGCTGAATGAGCATCGGATTCGCGCGCGTGCGGACGGACGAAGAAGCCGCGATGTGTGGCATAAGGTATATAGTTTCGCAACCCCAAAAAGATCGGAACGTCGAAGCGGCCGAAAGACTCGCCGTCCGATATACCAAATAACGTAACCACATCCTAGCTAGGACATCCTACCGCGCGAACTGATGTCACGATGCCAGCACACACCGGAGAGAAATATCGAGAGAATACGAAAAACGCGCGCGTCTCCGAGCGATAATAAACGTGCGGGATATCGTTTGAGAAATCGGATACACATGCGAGTCAATATTTTATTCTCAACTTCTTCGGGTCTTTATCACAAAAATAATTGATTCGAAAATTATCGAAACTTATCAATTCTTAATTCTTTCGTATTTAAGATTCTTAATCCTAGTATTTATGCAGTAATATTTTTTACCGCAAATTTGTATATAAGAGATATCTTCATTGTATTTTATGACGAACAGTAAATCTTCTCGTTTCGAATCGCGGCGTGTCGGCGTTCGTGGCATCAGCGATGCGCCGACGAGCGTCGCGAAGATTTACAGCAAGTCGATTCTCACGACTGCCGGAGGAGCTCATCCAATCTTCGAAAGATCGATTCGCGCGCACTGGGAAACGGATTTGTCCGGGAGAAGCGTGGAGGCGCCGCGACGGTTGAATTTCTCAAAGTCGCCGAACATCGTCGGGGAGCGAACTTATTTTGACAATCGCGCGTGCATATGTATACGCATGTAATATATATATACGCGCGCACACACACACATACATATTTACATGTGTATGTATCGGCAGCATCTTTCGGCTCCTTTAAAACGAGAGTGCCCCGACCAATGCCTTCTTCGTTTTCTCGGACTACGCGCGCGTTCGATCGTATCGTTACCGAGAGGGGAGGGAGGTACCTTCCCGTGACGTCGTGAAAGCTGGTTCGTTTTGGTTTCCCGGGATCGTATATTGCGAATTTAGTGGGAAGCCGGGACCGTTCGGAACGATCGGTTCGATCGTAGCTGGATCTTTGCCCGATGTGCCTCACCGCCGACTCCGTTCCCCTTCGTGCTGCCCCTTTCCTTTTTTCTTTATATCGACGCGCGCGTACTCGGTGCCGCTTGTTTTTATCGGCACGAATGAGACTTTATGACGTCCCGTCACACTGCCAATGCCGCTCTCCTCGCGAGTTCCCTCTTCCCTTCTCCTCGCCCGGTCGTTGTGTCCTCCCTTCGTTCTTGCGACTTCTCTGCCTCGTGTAAGGATTTTTATACCGGGTGAATTGCGCGGCAATACAACGCCATCTCCTCATCTTCTCCTCGTCTCGGAGAGAAAGAGAGAGAGAGAGAGAGAGAGAGAAGAGGACTTTTTCGATCGCGAAACTACCATGCGTCCAGGCTTCCTAACTTCTGCTGATTCGCACACACGCGGATACAAATTCCTTCTCTATCTCCCGGGAAACTCATGTTACGCTCGTGTTTTGAGTCTGTTTGCAGACTCGATTCCCATCGACAGCAAAATCCGGGAATAATAACGGGTTTAAGCGACGAGACCGAATAGCGCAGGTCACCGACCACAGAGCGATGGTCTTACAGATCGACACAATGTCGGTATCGACTGACAAGGCAAAGTCGAATCAAGAAGCACGAAGAAAACAGACGTGTATTTTGTGAGTATTCGAAAGAACAGTTGTGTTAAAAGCAAATCAGTGCATAATACACATTAGTGCATAGTCATTAAAAATATTTTAATTACGAGAAGTCTTTTAAGAGGTCGTCTTTTTTATATCGAAACTCGTTAGAGTGTACTTTTGTGCGGGTTTAAAGTTTACTCTTCTCTTTTTCGCACACGATCGTATCGCGAGTCATCGAGCACGAGGGGCGAGAATTCGACGCACGTCGTTCCGATCGAAGGTAATCGGATCAATCGTGACGATGGTCCGATTTTTCTATCGGATGGCACATTGGAGACGTGATATACATGAAGTGTGTCGTTCATTAGAATTCGCGACATTGGCTTATGAAGAGACGCAATGAAGTTGCGCGCGACCGACGCAAAGAACTCTGTGTCTCTATTACGCGAAAATGAGTACATTTGTGACAAAATGAAATATTCATATTGCAGTAATGACTGAACCAATCTACTTCGTTTTACTCTCAATTGATTCAAAACAAAAATTAAATAAAAAAAGTATGTTTGCGTTTTTTTTGTCTGTGTGTTCTGATCGGAGATGATTGAAGATAAAGTTTTGACAGTAGAAATTTACGTTTTAAGAAACGTGGTCGTCGTTAGACCAAAAACAAAATTGTTAATAAAATAAAACGAGAAACTTAGTATTTGTGCGCGTGTTTTTGCCTGTTGACGCCTGTTTTTACCTGTTTTTTGGAAAGGTAAGTTTTTCGAGATATAAGGATACTGAATATAAGTCAGCATATAAGTACGAGTATTTCACGCACGAATTCGTTGTGTAGCTTCTCATTTGCCAAGTTGAACGTTATTTGTTAAATCTTTAACAAAATAAATAATTTTTTTATGGAATATTAAAAATTTAACGTAGATCGCGTCGATACAAAATATTTTTGTTGCAATAGTACGTAGTACTATACTACTATACTAAGTAGCGTCTTGAGCAGGAATAAAATTTGTCTATGCAAACATCATAATATCGCATATCGATATATATCGCATGTCGATATATATCGCATGTCGATATATATCGCATATCGATATATCGATCTTCTTTTTTCTAATTGCCGATTCCAGCAAAGTGTTAAAACGACGTTCTTGTATAAACAATTTTCTGTTTAAAAATAGTATTTTCTTTATTTTGCGTTACATCGCGATGCGCGCAACTACGATGATCGCGAAATATTTAATCGGTAGTAAGATGCTTGTGACAATCAGTAGAATTTACATGTATATTTGAATTATTTATTAATTGTTTATATGTAGAATTATATTTTTACTAATGGTGACAAAACAAACTATAAAAAACCGAGAATAAACAATTTAACTAACATAAGAATTACTTGATAATAAAGTTACTTTAAAAAAATAACATTAATGTTTGTTGTTTATGAGATGTATGTATATTGGTGATGTAACACAAAACCAATGTCATCGTAATTATTATTTTTTTTTTACTGATAATTACAGATTGTTTTCTAGAAACATTCCAGATAATCCGGATTGGTAAATCAATAATATCGTGCTGTGTGATTATTATCTCTCTCTCGTTAAGAAAATCGCACAAACGTAGATCGCATTAACGTGCAATTATATCGTCATGTCATAGAAGTGTCATAGTAGTTTAAATTATAAATTCTCATGTAAAAATATTAACGTGCAATCACGTAATTGCTACGTGTCAAAGCCAGTGTGTAACTTCTCACATCTCGATTTATTCGAACAATTACAAATTATTTGCTATTCTTAATCCGCTTGAATAATATTTTTTCGTCAAGAGTTATATAAACTTGTTCCGTTTGTGTAACATGCGTCATGTGATTTAATTGATCGCTGAAATCTTAACTGTATTTTGCGATCTTGACATTTACTATTTTATTACAAGGCATGTGGGCGTTCTTGTTTCTCCCGTCATAACATGTGCGATCTATTATGCGATGCCATTTATTCTGCGACGCACAGCGTTACGATTACAATAGAAAAAGAAAAAAACGGAGATACGATCGATCAGTCGATCAAGTTATCTTTCATAAAACAAATTCAGCGTATAATTAACTTACGTCACCGACGATGGAAACACACGACACAAAAAAACATTAAAAAAAAAAAAAAATAATAAATAATGGAAATCATAGGTCTTGTCGCAAAAAAAAATTACACAATTATAATATAATTGATTAATAACTTCAGAAAGGACTATGAGATGATTCTGAAGCGAAGTGGCAGTAAAGCATCGAAAGCGCTCGAATGAAGTGTGAAACAACGCTTTTCTAAACTCGAAAATTCGATCGGTCTCTTCGCGGGAGAATTGCTTGTCGCCATTCGAATTTTCTAGTCCCGTCACGCAAGAATGTGCACTCCAGGATTTTCTTTTTTTTTTTTACACGGGCGTTTGTTTGCGCCTGACCGGTAACGCGGAGAACGCCAGGGAATTTTCCGCGGGTCCGACCGCACCTACAAATCGCGAGAGAGAACAACAAGTCGGATTGCATTTGTTCGGTGTATCGCGGAAAACTCACCGGCGCGTCGTCGTCGTCGTCGTCGTCGTCGTCGCGAACGTCATCCGCCTCCGCTCGTCGTCGAGTCCGCCCGCTCGTGATAATGAAATGGCCGCGAGTCATGATCTATCGTGATCCGACGTTACGATCTACAAGTCGCTGCCGGCCGAGGCAAGGTGGAATTATCGCGATGTCTCTTGATGGATGCGATTGTCGTTAGACGCTGCCGGAGAACTAGTACTCAACGAGCGAGTAGTGATCGCCGCAAATACGCAACAAGTTTGTTCAAATCAAGTTTTAATATCGTTTTTATTTCCTTATAACGTTTCTGTTAATAAATAGTTTTTCTTTTTGATAAAATTACAATTGTAATTTTTAAGAAATCATAGAAGAAAGTACATACATCATTCTATCTTCTCAAATAAATTTATATAAAAAACCAAAGGTGATCTTCAGAAAATTACAACCGAAAATAATATCATCACCAAACAAATATTTGCTCGTAAACAACCTGCGTTTTTCTAAGACGTTTATTAAAATTATTTTTTAAATGCTTATCAGACAGACTTTCAGCGCAGGTCGCGCGTTCGTGTCCTTCGCTACTCATAATACCGGTTACCGTGCACGATTGCGTAAGCAATCGATCGGCTAGCTAGCAAACGGTAGGCAGTATCGCTTATACACTCGCTTGTGTACTCGCGGCTTATACTGGAATCAAAACGATTATAAACGATTCAGGTTACGCCACGGGCGGATTTCTGCTCTTGCTCCGTGCGCATGGGTCGGGCCTGGAAAAATTCCGAAGCAAGAGACTCCGCGCGCAGAGCGACGAGCAGCGGCCATCCGGGCCGGTGGTCAGGAATCACGTCGGCGGGACGAAATGGGACTCGGGTGGATCTGCTCCCGCGGATAATCGATAACAGTGATTAACGGAGCAACGACAGGAACGGCGAGCCAACTGGAATACTAAAAAAGTACGCACACGGAGAAAGCTGATTGGATCGAAGAGGTAAGGCAAGGGACGCCCTAAGCGCGCGCGAAGACGATATACGTAAACCGTATAATAGGTCGGAACGTAATTCTTTACTACCCAAAAACTTATTAATTAACGATATTTGAAACCTTTGAGAAACATATTAATCTTTCTCGACAGATATAGTCTCTTAAAGTTTGTGATTTCACGAAAAACATTTTTCACAGCTGTGTCTCAAGTAATAACAAAGAAACACATTTAAAAAGATAATATTGTAATCTCTTTAAACATGAGACGATGCACTGTGAGAATAGCGTCTGCAAACAGCGGGAAAATTTTGCGCGATCCGTGGAGGAAAAGAAATCCGATTTCGAGAGAATCCGATTGAACGCGCGGACAACCGGCGGCGGCGACGGCGATCGGACATCGACAACAGTCGCCATAACGACGAATCTGGCGGCAGAGTACGCGACGATTGGTTTTCGCGGCACGATCTGACCTAAAACCAAGCTCTCGGTTAAATTTTGCCTCGTCGTTTTCTGATCGGCTCGCAGTCGTCTTCTTCGCCTTTTTGATCCTCAACTCCTCCCCGTCTCGTGCGATCTCAGTGCCGGTTTCTTCGAGGGGGAACTGAGAAAAACGTTGATTTCACTCGGCCGGAATGGTGACACGATGTGCGAGTCGCGTTTACACGCGCGACTCTCCCTCGTCCCCGTCGCGATGTACATTGTACCAACCGCGGCTTCATGAGCATGACATTACGCGGCCATCGTGCCGCCGCCGTGGACACTGAGTGAATTTACCTGGTGTCTTCTCGGGAGTAGTACTTTGTACACCGCGCGAGATAATTACTTCCTGCAATAAATCCTCCGTTTCTTGCGTCTCTACAATTTTTATTTTCTGCCCTATTTAGTTCTGGACAAGTTATTTCTGCCGAGGCAGGCGTGATTGCAACTTTCTACCGTGAACGCGTGTGCGTAGGCGGTTGGATAAAATAAGCACAGTATTATACAATATACACGCTTAAATCGTACAATTGAGCGATTGTAATTTCTAAGATTTCTAATATCAAAACACGCGAGAATATTTTGTAATTAGGATTAAATTTACGATTCCAATAATTTGCTTCTTCCATTCGTTCGCTTATTTGAATATTTCTTTCCGATCCGTCGGGAAGATAAATTTGAACGGCCGTACCTCTCGATAACTTTTATTAAAACGGTCGGTAGTCACGAACGCGCATCCGTGCAAACCGAATCTGCCTTTGCACGTAATAAATACTCTTGCGGTGATATCGTCTTAAGCAGAACCGACGCGGCACATTTTGCAATTTATTGTGTCGCACCCAACGAAACGCGTGCGTTCGGCCAACCGAACCGCAGATGTTGTCAACGGTCTCTCACCTGCGTGTATGCGCAGCATTCTCGGAATGCAACACGCAGAGCACCTAAACGGTACGCATCGCAAGAAAGCAGTTTCCCGCCCACGTCTGTTTTTGCTTTTCATAATTGTACAGTTTTATTCAAACGCTGTTGTAACGCAATGTACAAATTTATATCGTCGAAAGTTTAAAACTATAACAATGATAATGATTTTCTCTTTTTTTATATTTTTTTTAAAATATTTTTTATGTCTAATATATATTTTATCTTAATATATGTTTTATTTTAAATAACCAAATTTTCTGATCGGAGTTATAAATTTTTATCAAGGCGAGTTGAAACAAAATTTCGCTCAGTCGGTGTCCTTTTTTCACTATTTTCACAGTCTTGTCGGCTATTTTAAATTTTAAAAAAGCTAAATTTACCAGAAAGTGCGAACCTCCGTAATTGCGGAATACCTGCGCTGGTTAAACACTGCCATCCGAACGTTATTGTCGCCCGCGGCGGTGGACTTTGTAATAAAGCGCGCAAACGAAAAAGCCGTCTCACCGTCTTCATTACGTATCACGCCCCTCAATTACACGCCGATCGCGTCTCTTCTAAGAATCGAACGCACAGTAATCCCGATCGTTTCTTAGCGATAACGCAAATTATCAAAACTTCGCTGGCCTGTGTCGTGGAACACGCGAAGAAAAAAACAAAACGACAACGATCCGAAGGGGATGAAATAGGCGGGATAAAGGCGAAGTAGCAAAGCGTGACGGAAGAAATAAAGAAATATCGGACTGCACGCGGCCGGTACGCGGCGGACTGCGCGTACGTGTGTAAGTGAAAAAGGGTTGGTCTTGTCGAGGCACGAGAATGCGGTTATGATAATGCACCGGCCACCGTGCTACGCGAAGAGACTCAGAAGGTGGACGCGGCGGCCTCGCCGGTGGGGGAGACTTGTGCATCGCATCTCCGAGGCGCATACTCTTTTACTCTCCCGACGCTCGCTCCATAACGTACCCGGGACATTTATCCACGCCGATAACCGATTTTGGCAAGGGTTTCGCTGCGCGCGGTTTCGCTTTCTTTCCTTCGCGATCGCGTCGTCCTCGCGTGAAACCCGCGCAGATGCCATCGTAGCCACACGCACAGCGAAAACTTGTTCGCATCTCCTTCCATTGTTCTTCCTTGAAAGAAAGAACGGCAGCGCGCCGAATCGAACGGCACCGATTTTATTTGCGCGATTTTCTTTTCGTGCGCGCGATATTTTACAACACACGTCGTGCAACGGTGCGAACGATTGTCCCGAAATTTAGACGAGGGGTAAAACAAAGTAATTTTTTTTTTTTTTTTTATCGATGAAGTAAGTAGTTGTTACAAGTGAAAAGAGTGTCAGACAGACAAGAGGAAAAAGCATCCTATTCCATTATTGACCGGACACGTACGCGATCGCGTACGTGTCTGTTATATTACATTATCGATAAAAAAACGAAGGAGTAGCAAACGGAGATGATATCGTGCGAGGCTACGGAAAACTTTTGAGCGCGCGAGTCGGTGACCCAAAATTCCGCTCACATCGCGGTTCGCAACGGCGCTCTCTCGGCGCACGACAGCGACAAGTAGCGCACACTCGGTTTCGCGAGAGCGTGAAAAGAACCTCGCCTTGCCTCGCCCGCCGATGCGAAGCTGGCCGCGTGCGCGCGACCTAAACGGATAAATTGTTTCCAGTCCATTAACCATTTACCGTGCCGGGGATTTGGATTCGAGGTTTTCTTCTCGAGGAACCGTGTGAGACGATTCGCTGCTAGGAAAAACGTAAGGATAGACGGCGTTAAGATATAAGAGGCGCCGGAGGTGAAGAAAGAGAGAAGAAAAAGATTCTTTCTCCCGCATCAGAGAGTAAGGAGAAGAGAATCGCGCTGCGATAGAAAGAGAAAGAGAGAGAGACAGAGTGAGAAAGAAAACGAACGAACGGACGTATCACCGGTCCACCCGATAGCAGCCACTACCATCGGTTCTGCCCATTCACCCGAGTAGCGCTTCAGAGTAGAGAAAGAGAGGGGTGGTTTTTAAATAATTCCACTATTTCCATGCATATTGCAGGAAACAATTACAACTGTAATTGCTAATAGAAGATTCCAGACGAGGCCAGGTTTATCTCGAGGTTCAAACCCGCTCCTTACCCGCCCATTTTGCTATCCGCCTCATCCTCCGCGACTCCGTTGCTTGTGTCTCTCTTTTCTCTCTCTCTCTCTCTCTCTCTCCGCTCTCGATGTAGCTCGTCTTACTTGCAATCTTCTAAACCGTCCGATACCACTGCCTCCGTCTCGCTTCTTCTTTCTTTCTTCCCGCCGCGCGGGAATACACGGCGGTTGTGTAACTAGGTAGACAGTTTTACGACTGTTGGACACACCGCTTCTCTCCGGCCGCCGATTGTTCGCAAATGTATGTTATTGCGGCGCGAAACTGTTGTCCATTACGAACGATCGTTTGTAATCCCGTATATTCGATCGGCGTTTACTACCTACTACTTTAGCGCGCGAGGTTTTGCGGTTTTCGTTTGCGTTCACTAAAATTTCGCCCGGAAGACTCCTGTAATCGAGAGAGAGAGAGAAAAAGAGAGAAAGCACTGCAACTGCGGCGATAAACGTCAGTCACTCACTTTCTCTCTTTCTTTCTCTCCAGTAAGTGCACTTTTTTATTTGTTGTACGCGATGAAATCCGTTGAAATCGATGGCATTACGAAGAGTACGATACTACGAACAATCAAAATAATTTGCAGTAGAAGAAATTAAAAGCTTACGGAAAATTATACAGATCTCGGATTATATTTGTTGTTATACACGAAGACAGAAAGCGGCGTATATCGGTCGACGTGAAAAGATACGAAGAACAGGGAGACAGGCTAGCTGTAGGAGATGGGTGGATAGAAAAAAGAGGACGCAGGAAAAGAAGATGTATAGGTGGAACAGAAATAGACATAGACAGAAAGAAAGAGATAGAGAGAGAGAAAAAGAGAGGGAGAGAGCGGAAAGGAATAGTAGGAAAAAAAATCAAGCAAATTGGTATGCAGCACACAACAACCGGCGGGTGGAACGAAGGGGGAGTGAAGTTAGGCCAGAGCTAGGGGTTCCTGCTCCCGGAGAGAGGATGGGATCAATACTCTCTCTTTCTCTCGTCTTCTCTTCCACCGCCGTCACGTACGCGGTGGAGAAGAGAAGCGAGCGCGTAGACACGCGAGCGCGTACATGCACGCGCGCTTCTCCCCCGTCGTTGTCCGCCTGCTTTTCTTATTTTCCTTTCTTGCCTCCTTCATCGGTCGTCTCCGCGCAGCAGCCCGTGGCAAATCCCGAAACACTCGTGAGACTGAGCAAGAGGCGCAAGAACGAAAAGAGAGAAAATGAGACAGAGAGAGAGAGAGAGAGAGAGAGAGAGGAAAAGAGAGAAAGGCTGGATATTCGTTTCCGACGTTGCGATGTGCCGATAGATCGCTAGAGTTGGAATTCTCTCTCTCTCTTCTCGGTCGCACGGAGTTACTGAACTGTGGTATCAGGATAATTATATTCGATCGGAAGGATGCGAGGCACAATAACCCGGTATCCTGTTATTTATACTATTATGTGCAGGAGCGAAATTGTTTCGGGCCGCGTGCGCGCGGTTCCTGAATTCGCAGGAACACGATCATTTGCCGCGAAAGTATTGCTCACGCGACCATTACGCGCGAATAACAAAAGCGCGTAATTGAATTTAAGAGAGAGAGACGCGCGCAAATTCATACAACATCAACTCGCGAGTTTTCGTTTAGAGTCTTTCGACTCTGATCTCTCGATTTTGGTTTCGTTTTCTGAAAATATTAAATTGTCGGAGATATTGAATTGCGAAAGCAGAGTAGAAGACGCCAAATAAAATACACACATATAATTAGATTAGAAAAGCTTTTACTTTTTATGTCTGGTGCTTACACGTGAATGTAACACACACGCTGTGCGCGCTTCCCTTTATCAGAATAACGCGCACAACCGGAATATAGAAGGCGGGGATAGCAAATTAGCGTGGTCGGGTGCGGAAAAAGCGAGGAAATCGGGGATGCGAACACCCTTTCGCGCGGAATTTCGCGAGAAAATTTCTCCGCACCGGTGTACTAATATAATTACGATATTCCGGCGGGGTGAATATACCGTAGGATTAACAAGGCACATCCTTGCGGAACACCGGGCGTAGAGTATCCTAATTCGAGATCCTCCCCGTGGGTTGCCATCTCGCTTGCGCTCGCATTTGTTGCTCAGGCCGCATTGAGAGCGAGGTAGAAAATTCACGTAGAGCTCAAATAGACCGGTCTAAGTCAGTTTCGCGTTAACGAGGTCACTCTTCTTCATAATTAAACTCTCTTTGACAGCGGCTCCTACTTTGCGGCAACTTTGACGCCGCTCAAAACAAGCGGCAATGTAAAAAGTATGTTTGAAATGTTTCGATTTAACACAAGCCGGGACTCGACGGACGAAAATGAACAATTTCAATGGCATTGTTACGCACATTATGATCCTTTATGAACCCTTGATGATCCGGGCAGTATGGAATGCGAATCTCCTGAGAATGCGAATTTCTTGTTGGAAAACGAGGGCGAAGCGCGAAAACGGATAAGAAAAGACGGACGAAAACCGGGAACAAATGGACGGACGGTCACGTTCTCGGTTAATGCCGCATGCAGCAAAGTCACTACGTTTATTAAACCGTGGAGGGAAGAACGGAAAGGAGTTGGTGAGTAACTTTGAGGTCGCGCGCCGAATTAATGCGTTAAAGTGATAGCGCTTTCCAGCGGAGAGATGAATTTGTCTTAATGGCGATTAAGTTCGCGAAACTTGATTAATCCGCGCGAGCGAAGTTCCCTCCGTAGTCAAAAATCCGTGTCGCCCGTCGTTGCGTTTATATCGCTCGATGCACGTGATTCCGAGGTTTGTTTTCTCGAATATAATTAAACTCGCTAATCAGTGACCTATATTTATTGTGATTTATTCATCTGAGAAATTAGCAGAATACGCACCAGGTAAGCGGTCTTTCGACGAATCTTTGTCACGCTATGTTCCGTTGTCGAGAATTCGTGAACGGCAACACGAATTGAAAACCGGCTACGTTTGATAAAGACGCTTTTTTTGGTCAATTGGTTTTCCGCGATTTGAGACGATAAGTGAAAAAAAAAACTTTGGTTTAGTTTTAGAAATGTACACACACAGTAATCACAACAAACCATATTTCGCACGCAATCCGCTTATTCGCGATTGCTATACATTTACACACGACGGTGTTACACGCCCTTCCCCGTTCTACTTTGTGTGTATATTAATCATCTCGATTTTTTTTAGAACACGCGAGTCACCAAGTTTCACCAAGTTACTTTACTTTTGAGAGAAATGTAATATTTCCATTATCGTTAAAATCTCAATTTACCGCCTTCTTCTCTCTTTAAAATTTCAGAGATTGTTTTCTTTTACACGACAAAGTTCGACTTACAGTAATTTATATACTTCGCGATTTTCTAATGTTAGAAGAAACAAAAGCAGAGAATTGTTTGTCTTTCTATATTCCAACACTTTTAAAATTAATACGTAGTATTAATTTTAGATTGTGATAGAAAAATATATTATAAGCACGATGTGATAGAAAAATATATTATAAGCACTCGAAATAAGAGCAAATATATTATTTCGTAAGTTGCAAGCGAAGCTTGCAGCTAATCAAGGTGTGTGTGAGGTAAGATATAAAGTTTGTAAAATTTCATGCGCATAATAAAGTGGTGGCATTAGCATAACGAAGAATCATCGGAAAGCGATCGGACACTGATTTCCTGTCGAATGACCTCAACGCCGGAAGTCGCCTTACGGAAAAATTGGCGATGTAGAATAACGCGCAGGCAAACAATGGTTTGAAGTCTTTGCGCATGACGCTGCGTGATTGAAAGTTCACGGCTACCGCTTGGGGTTAGAATTTCCTGTTTTTTTTTTATGCCAAGGTCGAAGCACTTGAATATTTGTCTTCGAGTTGCTTAAATCATCAATTGTATCAATTTCGTCGAGAAAAAACGTTTGCCATTGTAAAAATGTAACTTAAAAAAAAAAAAGACAAAATTGTCCTCATTTTTCATGATTCATAAAGAAGATGGCGGTTTTTGAATAAATTGTCTCTGTTTATTATTGTTCGTGATGTATTTATGTTTTCTAACGATCATTCGCGATATATAACCTATGCGGCATTGATTTTATACAATCATAACATCTGTGAGCATCGTGACAGGTACTTGCCGCGGCAGTTGGTAACCGCCCATGACGTAGGGAAAGACGAGCGGAACAATAGTGAAAAGGCTAATAGTTAGTCGAAAGTGTAATAAATAATAATAATTGCCGCTACGTGTTTGCACAATGCAACTTGTCGCTTAGACTCGGCGCATCGGCACAAAAAATCACAGGTCTACGAACATCGGAGCTGTGTAACTTCAGTTAGACACGATGATTTTTCTCAATAGAAAGATTAAAAACGATCTTGTCTTTTTTGTGCTAGCGTAACAAAAAGTAGAATTTTATATTAATGACAAGAAAACAAATTACTAAAAGTGAGAATGTGCAGTTGTAAAAAGAACATATTGAAACAGTGACAGATATTGCGTAAATGTATGATATTTAAATTTTCCAATGTCTAATATTTTTATGACATAACAATCGCTGTGACGCCCGACGCGCGTAATGTTTCTAAATTCTTCGTCCACATCGAGGTCGTAAGAAAACGCCAATTTGGCGTCGGATGCACGAGAGTCCAACGACGTTGTTACGAAAACGCTCGGCCAAGTTTTTCAGACCCGTCGAAACTCGGTTAGAACGAGAGAAGGGAAGAGAAAAAAGAAAGAGAAAGAGAAAGATCACAAAGGGACCACGCGCAGATATGAATTCTTATTTCACCGATGAGGTAAAATATTAGAACCTCCCGCGCATCCAACTAGAGTGGGGTCCACCGGCGCGCGTCCATAAATAAGATTTCATCGTGTAATACGTAATATCGCGTGCGCCCTATCCATTGTGTATTTTTATCTTCATTCACATTTTGCATAATTCTGTTCGAGCTCTCCGCGCGCGTTCGCTTTTAAAGTTGTCGAGCAAACGTCGAGAAAAATTTCGGTCGATATTAGCCATATTATAACTTTTCTCGCTTGAAAAATTTGGATTTCATATCTTTGATTACAAATATATTGAAAATATATTGTAATCAATACTTACTCGTAATACTTACTCGTTTATTGAAACTTTTGCGTATACGTATAACGTTTCTCGAACTAATGATAATAGCGCATCATGTTTCTTTTCGATATACGATTAACGATGTTTCACTCGAAGATCAAAAGGTATGAAAGGACCATAAAAACTACGCCGCGCCACGTCGTTGAATGCTACGACGCATTCTTTCCCTTCTTCGCCCATAAAAAAAAATATATGAAAAAAGATGCGCACGGTAAAATTCCCTCGGGGAACGCGCGGTTAAACGAGGGAATTAAGGCGGCTGAAGAGCGCTTGTGGTTTTTCATCATTCTTCATCTTTTATTCGAAATACGAGCACGCGATTCCACGGCGGAGGTGATGCCGCGTTCTTAACGTGTAAGCGTAACTGGGTAATCTAGGAAATTGAACCAACGAAATAAATCTTGCGAGATACATATATATTGTTGTTGCCCGCGCAAACACAACTGACGTACGTAGACACGAGCAGCAAAACACAAACAAATGGATTTCACATATTCTTCTAGTTAAAAATATCAGCAAAATTGTATGATATTTAATCTTTTGCTGAATCAATTAATTTTTCAAAATATAAAATTTAGTCTTGCGAAACAAATTCAACTCGCAGAAAAATCTAAATCTTTCAAAGACTTTGCTTCTTCTTCTGAGACGCGTGAAACATATAAAAACAAAACACTGTTCACAAAACAATATTAATTTCAAATTTTTCACGCGATTCCGTGATCACTTCGAGCGGAATAAGCAGTCCGATCAGAAAGCAAATAGATCTTTTTGACTATTTACTCCCCGACGGGGAGGATAGCGTTGAGATTCGCTCGCATCTTAGATCGCGCGATTTCCTCGGGGAAGAGTTGAAGCGCGCAAGAGAGATCGGCTCGACGCCGTGGGATCCCGGATTTCTAATGTTTACCATTTACCACGGAGCTCCCGATTGTCTTCCGGATGACAAAGGATCATATATAGCGAGCGAGCGCTTCTTCTCTTCTCCGCTCCCTTTTTATTTTGCGGAAACGCGTGCGTGCCGGCGCATAACTTCCAAACGTTGTGTGAGCTTTATCGCGCGGACACCTGTCCTACTTACAGGCTCGTTATTATCGCGGCCTCTTATCTCGCGACTCTGCCAATCTTTTCAAAGTGAAGGATTGCATCCGCGGTGCTACTCAGCAACTCGGTCACTTTGTTTCTCCGACAAGATAATTAAAAGATGTAACGACTGAAAAGAAAGTGTTTTGCGGTAAATTAGCGCGGTATCAAACTCTTTTTTTTTTTTTATTGCACAGCTATTTTCGCTTCTTTTGTAAATGCAATACGTTCGGATTTTTAAACATTTATATATTTGATAAACATTCAGAGTCATTAAAAACTTCACTATTTGCGGCATGTTTCTCGAATCAACTCTCTCGTAGTGCACGTTACATTATTCGATAATTAATTTTTTACATCAGGACTGATTACATCAGTTGACCGGATGTTATTGCGTCTCTCGTGGCGAATCGACACGTCGAAAGTATCAAACACCTATAATTAAATGTACGGAATCACTTATGTGATGAGAACGAAACCGAGTTTTTGCATAGCCGTACGGCCCATGCGCGACGCGCTCTCGTACGCGCACGTACGAAATAGCATTTAGTTAGGCCCAGTTATGGGATCCCGCTAGATTAGGGGTTATTAGGTGTCGGTGTCCCTGTGTTTCGAGCACGGCTTCTCATAGAGTGCTGTTTAGTCCGGAGTGCTGTTTGTGTGTGTTGTGTTTTCGGTCTCGGTGTTTTTAGGGGCCCCGCGGTCCCTGGCAGTCGCGTAACGTGTTATTACGTGTCTGGCGGTCTGCGGGCAAAGAGGAAGGAAGAGGTTACGAAGAAAAAAAAAAGGCTCAAGAAAGAAAATAGAGAGAGAAAGACAAAGAAAGAAAGAAAGAGAGAGAGAAAGAGAGAGAGAGAGAGAGAGAACGGGATGGTACATGGAGGCTTCACCTCGACCGCAGCATCAACCCCCTGAGCCAACTAAATCGGGGCCTGTCATGCCCCGCGGGCGCAGTGCCACCAGTGTCTCTCAATAAAGATTATCCAAATTGCTTTAAGGACTCTCGGAAACGATCGCGGTGTGTCCCTCTTTGAATACCTCGTTCGTGAAAAGATATTTAAAAAGATCGCGAACTGAGTGAGATAATAGCACGATAATACCGTAAATTACTTCGCGAAAATAGATAAATTACAAGAATAGATATTATTAGACGTTATTACGTATTTCACTAGCGTTTTTATCATTACAGTATTAATTTAAGCAAATATAAGATTAGAAGATCGTATTTTGTGGCTAAACATATATGCACGGAATGTAAATAGAGACTGACATTTCTTATTGTAATTCTATTACATTCTCGTCTTTCATATGTTTTTATCATCGAAGAAAAATAATAGAGAAAGGGAAGGGAAGAAGAATAAGAGGAAGCATTCCTGAGAGGTGCGCTATTAAAGGAAGCTTGATCGTCGTTTCGTGGCTATGATGAATTTCGTCATTCGGCTAAAACAAGGGCAAAAGCGCAGCGATGCTCTGGGCGAATCTTTATTATGCGAGGATGGGGTTGCAGGTCGTTATATTATTCAATAGCCGGAGTCCGGGGAGAAGCGTTTCTTCCAAGAAGCCGATGTAGTTTCAGATAATGGACCGGTGAATTGGGATATAACGTGTCTTAAATTGTCTAATGAATGTCCGAAGGGTACTGCAGATCCAAGGTCACTCTATTTTTTCACAGAAAAGATTATTATCCTGAAAATGCACCGAGATAACTCGTTCGCGAAATTAAATTCCGGTAAGTTGTATCCTCCCCGTAAACGGTCTGCACCTTCCATAAACACCTATACTTTATCCTTCTCAAAAAAAAACAAAAAACAAAAAAAAAAGAAAAAAACAAGTTGAAACAAAAAATTAAAGAGTTCTTCTTTTCTACGGTAAAAGTTTCTTCCTGGTTACATGGCGATATTTTACGTCCGATCCTTTCGCGGGAAGTAGGATAGAGACAGGCGCGCCTTGTTCGCGCCGAAGAAGAAGAAGGGAAGTAAAAGCGCGGGGGATTCGATCGATTTTTAAAGCAACCGCAATATTTGACAGCTACAGCCCACGGCCGTGGTTTTGGCGCCACCTGTTTCACGACCCTCCGGCCTCCACATACACGCATACTCACATTTCACGATTCGCACCAACGCAACACGCAGACACGTAAACGCACACGCACGGGTGAAAGAGGGAAGTAGAATCCAGCGGCGCGCGTCTGCGGTCCATGGGTAACTGCACCATGCCGGCAGACACGCCGCCAATAAGTGAACATCAGTTGTGTTCAACACCCTCGCTTTGTTCCACCCTCGCCGTGTGCGCGCTCACGACTCGTTCTGAAATCCATCGGCCCGACGACACGCCGCAACGACCTCGATTCCGAAACTGTCAAATCTACGCGATCAATTCAGTGCTCTCAGCATTTCCCATACTTTTTGGAATAAAATCACCCCCCCGCTCGAAAAGAAGCAATCTTCGCACGCTTCGCTCACGCGAGAAGCATAGAAAAAAAAAGAAATCTTTGACACATCGGTTGATACTTCGGTTGTGTAAAACTTCGAATTGAATTGTCGAAACTGTGTATTCAATTTAAAAAAACCTTATATTAATCCTAAAATATAAGTATTTGCTACCGCTCGTACTTTCGATCGCCAATATGAAAAGAAGATCAACGTTCCGTAAGGAAAAGTTGGCTGCCGAATCCACCTGACTGGCTTCGGACAGCCGAAAAGTCGAGATGCGCTAAGGAAAGTTAAGTACGCGAGAAAAAGAATTAAAGTGACAACGTCGGTGATGTATGTCGGAATGACCTCGAAGTCCGTGGGCGCAACCCTCCTGCGAATATATCGAGGTCTTTGGACGACATTACGGTGTTATATGCGCGGTGTGCCACGGAGAGACATTGATTTATACGAGCCGAGAGTCGACGGGGCCCGGTGGAACACCTCGACGATCTTCCTGGAACATCCTTTGGCAGAGGATCTGCCAGAAGAGCTTCTCCGGCGAAACTCACCCTTCGGAGAAACTCCGCTTCTTCCGCGGGAGATGAATCTACGAGTTAGTTCGATTGCGCAGCGCATATTTTTCGAAAAGAGAGAAAACATATTTCAACATTTCGAAACACACTTGTATCAGTTGTAAATATTGACTGAATTAAATTCAAAATAAATAAAAGTCAAAAATTGTTCTTTTGCTAATAGAAGTAGATTAAAAAAATCTCACGTTACATTCAAGATTTATCACGGCCGAAAAAATTCACGCGAAGATCGAGTGTCACTGCTCGCGGGGTCAGAAATCAAGTCTGAGGGTGAATTTAAAGGGGGAAATTCACGTATCGACTCGATTTTGACGGGACGCGGACATTATTTATTTTAACCCCCAACAGCTTGGCCGATCGGAAGGCACGGCGAGTAAATTCTTACGGGGAGTCACGTATCTCGAAGGTGGCCGAAGGGTAGCGATGGAGGGCGATATATTGGCATACCTAAACCAAAAAGAATTTCTAACTCGTACGTATCTTCGGTTCGTCGTGGACCTACCTACATTTTGCGTCCACCCCCCGTATGCTCGAAGACGCACGTCTTTCCGCACTGTCTATCCTAACTCGTCGTTGGCCAAGCTTTTCTCTCGCCGATGCAACATGCTCAATTGTGAGTGTCGGGGATGTGATAGATGTCCTTCCGGCGTAGGAATGCGAGACGAGCCTGAACGGATAGTGACACGTAACCCCGCAATGCTCTTGATCTCGAAATATCGTCGATTTCAAAACGTCTGCGTGTACACGCATTTTTTTCCGAGTTATTTTTGCGAAAAAAATAAATCAAATTTGCACTCTCATCAAACTTAACGCGAAACACCAAGAATACATTTAAATTAAGGTAAATTTAAAATTAATCTAGAACCAACAAAAAAGAGCAGTAAAAATGCAATGAGAAAACAAGCTTTATTTTTACTCGAAAACAAATATTACATATATTTTTTTGTCACAAGATGACGCAAAAGTATATACAGATTTCTTTTTTTTTTTTTTTTTTTATCACGAGGAAAAATACCGCGTTCGATACGACACGAGTATCTCGCGAATAAACCATCGGGCCAGACGTAGGCCGGACTATCCGGGGTGAACACATAAAGCGACGTTCATCACGCACAATAGACAGCCATGAAGCAAAACGCTTGGCCGCGGCCGTAAACTGGAAATATGTCAAAGATAATAAAACAATTAGCCATAAAACATAACGACCCCCGTATGTACCGTACAGCGATGCCGCGCGGTCGGTGAAGAACGGCGAATATGAACGGCCGGGGGAACGGTCGCAGGGAGTCAGGGAATGGAATGGCGAGTGGAAAAAAAAGTTGGCCGAAACAATGAAGCGAAGAAAGAGGATCTAGCATTGACGCGTCTCCGGGATGGAAAATTTACATATGCTCCGGCAATAAGCGTTTTGTATAACCGCGCGCACGCGCATATTTCACGCAATGAATATCGTGCCAAAAAAGAGTCAAAAACTTTGTCTTACGAGCGTGTTGTAAACGAATATACCGATGATATACCGCGGCAATCAATTCCGATCTGATAATTTACCTTTAAATGCGCGAATATGACCGAGCGACTATTGTAAGTTGAAATAATTCTGCATAACAAAAATATGTACAAATTGAAGAGTGAATTGCTCTTTTTGTTTTTTTTTGTTTTTTTTTTCATTGTGTCAGAACTTTTTGAACGAACGATAATAGATTTGCAAAATCACGCCACGAATTGAAAACCGCTCGAATTTCAGTCGACAGAATAGAGAACGAGAACGGCAGTCCAAAAGAAAGACCTTGGTCATGGTTGCAACTAGCGCGGCCGGAATGATAAATCGCTCGCGACGAGAGAGTCGCGAAAAAATATTTAAACGAGACGATCTCATCCTCGGACGCAGCGAAGCGATTAAAAGCCACTGAGTAATGTAGCTCTTAATAACAATCACGTTGCAGAATCCGGATCGTAATCGCCAACGAACGATATCAACGAGGCTGATTGCAAAAAAACATTATGTTCTACACGACGCAATCTTTAGCAGTCATATTCTATTTTTATTTTCTTTGAGAAATTGGTTCTTATTTTTTATTTTTTAAATGTGCATCTCGTCGAAGTAAACAGAAGAGAATAATCAGATATTTTAATTTTTGATGAAATCAAATCAATTTTCTACACGCACATTTTTTTACGGAGTACAGATTTTGAGTCGCAATTAATAACGAAGTTATTTTAATTTATCTACATATTAGTCTAGTCATAATTTACGTCAATATATCGCGTCGGCAATTATCACCCAAGGAAGAAAAAAAACGACTGCGGAAGTACATTTGTTTCGACAGCTTGTCAGCTCCTAATACAAAGTGGATTCCACGGGAAAAGAAAGCGCTTTATGAGATTGTTGAGGAGGAGAAAGAGAGAGAGAGAGAGAGAGAGAGAGAGAGAGAGAGAGAGAGAGAAAGAGAGAGGGAGGAGAGACCATCGAGTGCGAGGGATTCGTCCGGAGTCCTTTTCCGGCGGGGTGTATACACACGATGCACGGTCGCGCTGCATCAGCTAGGCAGTAATGAATTCGGAGATAAATGGCCGGAGATACCAGCCAATATGTAGAACTGTCGTGCCTTCGTTTCGTTCCTCGGACGCTTTATCGCCCGGCGGAGAAAAGAAAAAAGGAGCGGGAATGGGACTCTAGCACAAACTAACGCCCGTCGCCGCGTAACGTCTCCTTCCAACGGAGGATCGTGTCTTTAACATATGAAAACACGTTGTCAGATAGCAGCAGCAGTCGCGCGCGCGGATTATACGCTCCGCGTGGTACACGGATCTCTATACACCGCGCGTGGAAATTTATTAGACCGGAATACGATTTAGAGTTAACTCCGCGGACGCACCGCGCGAATCGCGTGTTGTTTCAGTGAAAACTGGTTTTCCAATCGATACGCGCTATTAATACACCCGGCGTTATTTTGCATCGCGATCTAGAAACCGGACGCACACATTTCGATAACCACGATACTATTAACCCTTCCTGCCGGCGCGGAGAGAAGTCCGAATTCATTAAACTCGCCGGGGATCTGCTTTCTCATCATTTACATTTCACATAAATAATTGTTATTGAACCGGTGCGCGAACGATAGCGAAAATACTTATAATAACTTTGTCTGAATTTATTTAAAGAAAAACATTTCTACTTTAATCTCTCCCAATGATATCGTCACGTGTATTCCGCGAACATTACGCGTAACATATGTATGTGCGTTCGGACTAATTTTTTTTTTTTTTGTAAAGTTTTGCCTTTTGATAAAAAGGTACAAATATCAGTTCACACCTATAAAGTGTGATTCTTTCCAGAATTTTTCCCGGTACGGTGTGGAGCGAAAATTAAAAAGCAAGTTACGAAGACGCGGCTCTCTCTCTCTCATTCTCGCGAGGCTCTTTTATAAGACGCGGTACCGACGAGACGGTGCAATAATACACGTCCGGCACAATACACGGTGCGTCGTAACGGTTTCGGTGAGAGAAAAAGCACGAAAGCAAGCGAGGAGCGCCTCGCCTTTTGCCACTTGGTTCGTTTCCGGGGTCGCGCGCCTCGAAATAGAAGTTGCAAACCACGACGCATCATTCTCGTTTTAGCGCAGTTTTACGGCCTGCCTACGAGCTATCGGTTCGTTTGACGGCCATGAATCTCGCCGTCGCCGTCAATGTGAGTTTTTGACCATCGGCGCTCTCCTCGTTCGCGCGCACGCGATTTGCCTATTTCGAAACCAGGAAAACGTCGTCATAAAGTTTATACAACCAAACGGTAATATAACTTATCAGAAACGCGAAGAGACATGTGCAATAAGAGAAATGTTTAAGAGAGAAAATGAGATAGCAAAAATTATTCGCGATTATTACTTCATATCGCAGTTTATCGAAATAGAATCGCGACGAAGATCGCGTAAAATTCAATCGCGATCGAACGCTTCTCGAGAACCGCTTGAAGAACGAAGGAACACACTTCTAAGAAAGCAAAAACAAAAATTTAGCTTTAATTGGAAGTTTTTAATTGAGAGAAAAAAACATCAATACCGGTTTCTAATCTCTCGTGTCAAAACAGCACGGGATATTGGTGGATGGGATATAAAAGAAAGTTACAAGCGGAAGTTGCTGTCTGCAAACCGTCCAACGAAGTTTCCTTATCAAGACGAGTAACTCGGCCAGGCGAACCGGCTCGTGACAAATCTTAGACGGGATGGTTAAGCGCATGAAGCTCTCTCTTATCCCGAAAGTCAGCGTAGTGTCTGTTCCACAGAGGGTGAGTGGATGGCTGTATTTTCCGTCCCGTCTTTCTTACACCCTAACTTTTCGAGTGTCTTCGTGACCCTGATTTCCCAGTTGTAATATCCAGTACAGCGCAGGAGAGACAGAAAAAGATCGGGTGAAGCAAAATGTAATTCTATTTAATTTTTCCATCGAGAGCGTCACTCGTGCATGCCGCCCTTTGCTTCTCGCGCCCGTCTTTCAATTCCGTCTCGCTGTTCTGTCATGTTCTAGATCTCTCGGTTGTTATGTGTTTCGATTGAAAACATATCATGATACTTGCCTGAAGAAAATATATCGATCAAAAAAAAAAAATAAAAAATTATCATCGCTGATCCTGCGCGCGACAGTGTCAGACCACTGCAAAACAAACATCCGCGAGAGTATGTATATTTTGTTTAACATTGTATCAAATTACATTTCCATTACTTGACTTGATAAGAGCACTTGAAAAAAAGAAAGAGAGAGAGAGAGAGAGAGAGAGAGCGCAGATCAAAGCAGAGAATCTTCCGTTAGCCTTGATACTTGAATTTCCTTGTACGAATTGTGCGCGTTTATCGCGTGATCGCTGTGATAACACTTGAGACCCACGGCCGAGTGTTAGTACCGCCGCGATCTCGAGTTTATTTGCGTTTCCCTCTCTACGAAGGCAAAGTCTAGGCGAGAAGAATATACCACGCAGACGAAAAAATCGAAGCTTACGAGACGATGGAACGACGAGATTCCGAACGACGGAAACCTAAACTAAACATCGAGAGCCGTTTGGAGGGAGGAGGAAACAGGGGACCGAGAGGCGCCACCGTGACCTCCTTCGACCCCGAACCATCCGTCACTCCGGAGAATCAATGTGCCAGGAACGAAAAGGGCCGGGTCACGAGTCCGATCTCTCTCGAGCCGGCCGGAGAAGAGAACTCCCCGTCCCTTCGCTTTCCCGTTCGTTCTCTTTTGTCCGCGCGGAGATCGCGCTTTTGCTCGTCTTCCGACACCATTAGATCCGCCGAATTACAAGGAGCAACGTCCCGCGCCACTTTTATTGGAATACGAAATGGATCTCGCGCGTCATCGTCGAGCACCATTGATAACCCGAGCGAAACTCGTGCGTCTGTTACATACGGGATGACTTGTAGCCTCGAATTCGGCGACGTGATCCAATTGCGGCATGACTCATTCGACATTTCCTTTCTCGATAAGATTCTTCTCTCGTTCTCATCGACACTTGCAACATTGCAAATGTAGAAATCTTTTTTTTTTTTTTTTTTTTTTTTTTTTATTCTGCTATCAAAGAACTGTTTCGTCGTCGTCGTCGTCGTCGTCGTCAGTCATTATAATTTGTCTTTCATAGTCAGGAATCGCGACCTACACATCGTATCCGCGCAACATGTGCCGGCACTACCTGCTTATACCTGCGTGTGCCGAGGTTATTAGAGTTCCCCCGTGTGTTTCATTGTTTAACGACAAAGAGAGGAGGGAACAAAGGGGGTCCCGTAGCTTTTTCTCCGCGCGCCCACGCGCGGAGAGCCGATGTGTCCACGTGAGGTTAGGCAAGTCTGAAGTCACCGCCCTAACACATCTCTCGCGCATCTCGGGACGTCGCGGAAGGGACGCGAAGAGCAAAGTCAGATGCAAAGAAATGGAAAAAGGGACGAAAGTCATATTCTGTCGAAAGAGAGACTTCATTTAATTCTGTGCGATGAAAAAAAAAAACGGCACTCTTTCAGTACGTCTTTTCGTTTATCACACTTGTCTTCCTTATCATTGTACTTAATTAAAAAAATGATAAAATAGTGTTAATCGTGTCAGTATCGTTTTTAATTATTACCGTATTAAATTAAAATATTATTTAGATACTTTAAAACGCAATATTTGTATGAAAATGTGTATAATGAATTCATGAGAGTTGCATCGATCACATGACGAGAGATGCCTCAAAGAGATGCCTGACACAACACCACATCCGGTTTATTTTCTTCACCGGCAGACTTCTTCACGACGGAGGTGTGGCGAGGCGCATCCTTGAGTGAAGGAACCGTGTCGGGACCTCCTTCGTGTTTTCCTGGTCCTCCGCCCCGACCACACATAGGACCTCGTCAGTATCGATAAGAGCGAAACGTGCGGCGACGGACGTCCTACACGTCCGCACGTCCGTTGCTCGCGACCTGCTCGACCTGACCTCAGCAGCGACTGCAGTCGCGCCGTGGTCCGTTGCGTCTTGTCTTCTCTCCACCTACCTCTACCAGCATCTTCTTATAATCACGATCTCTCGGATCTACGGCGTCATCGTGTTCGCGGCCGGTGCGTACGAGGGAAAGGCCGACGTGAATGAAAAGAGTGAATGGTTGAACCAGGGTGAATGTATTCGAATTACGACAGCGACTAGTTTCTTCATGGTCGGAGGAAGGAAATAGGGGGGGAACAAGAAGAGAGAAAGAGAGAAAGAGGCAGGACTTCGACGACGGGTTCAGAGACAGGTCAACCACGGTACACCCGGCACGGCGTGTTTACAAATTGTCTAATCTCGTCGACAAATCGGATCCTGTTTTTTTGTGCTCTCCGTAATGTCCCCCGCTTCTCTTCTTGCGCGAGATACATGTATACCTACTAGCTAGGTGCGTTTCATGTTTCCTTGCGCGCGAACGACAGCTCTCGAACAATCGAGAGTGAGATTTATTAAGCCTCTATGACTTCTAGAAGAGTTCAATCTTTTGCTCTTTTTCAACTGAAAAGAGTAAGAGATTTCAAAGCCCGTAGCTTTGTGAAGCGCGACAATAGAGAGACAGGACAGACAAAAGCGAGACTAGCATCAAGTCTAGAAATTCCTTTTCAACTTATTGTAATTTGAAGTATAATACAATTAGCTTCATTAAATTACGGTTAAAGTGTCTCTTAATAGGTTGTCTAGGAATCACTTAACGCTTTTAGAAACGTAGAGAGAGAGAGAGAGAGAGAGAGATACGTGTCGTTGTAATGGCTTTTCGAAAAATCAAGCATGACCGGGAGCGACGCGGAGCACAGCCAGTGCCGTTAAAGTTTCTCAGGTATGAACGAACGCGACGAAACCGCAAATTAAATTAGCGACTCGCAGAACGACTCGAGGCGGGCAAGAAAGCGTTGGCTGCTCGCTGTTTAACCCGGCTTAATTTCCAATTAGCCAATAAAAAGCCACTGTATCTGGTCGTGCATTATGACCGCCCTTAAGAACCTGTGGTGCGTATATCCATCGAACGAACGAAGCCGTGTGTGCCCACACGATCGTTCAAATGAAAAACGCGAGCTAGTATAATTATAGCTGGCAAAACAGCGAACGTGCCGCTAGAAGAGAAAGTTTCTTCTCCTTCGGAGACTTAACTCTTCTACGCGAGTAACTCTGCAATGAAGTGTCTTTATCAACTTCTGATTTTCTCAGAGCGATGCAAAAATAATTGCTTTGAGTTCTTCGCTCGAAGAATTACGTCGTATATATATATATATATATATCCGGTGAGATATAAAAAGAAAATCTGCGCGGAGGAGGAAGAGGAGGAGACAAAAGAAAGACCGGAGACTGTGTCTTCTCGCTCCTCCAGGGGTCCTGATAATTGCCGTGCTCTCCAACTGTTATTATTAAGCCGATATTTTACCGAGGGGACACACGTTCGCGCATATAATTTGCAAAAGCCTCTAATTATGGGTTAGTGGGTACACACGCGGCCGGACGAAGCGGGGGAAGCGCGAGTGAAAGAATGGCGTTAGACGGTGCCGAGGTAAGGGCGAGGCGTCGTCATGGGCCCTGCACTCTCGATTCGCCTACGCGTTGCACCAGCCCGAGACTTTCCTTTTGCACCTTATTATTATTAGTCGCGCATCGTCACGTTTTATTTCGACGACTATCGCGTCGAGAGAAAGAGAGAAAGATGTCTTTCCGCAAATTCCAACACGTGTCCGAGAATAGATTGCCACACACGAATAAAAAATAGACTTACAGTTTTGAAGGAAGGTAACGTTGTCTGAAAAAAACTATTTTCGAAGATATACCGAGGAGATCGATCGTATATTCAATCGAGGATCGAAACCGATCCGTTGAAAAGAAAGTGAGATAAACCTTCGTTTCGTTCACCGAAGCGCAGTGTCGCCGTAGCTCCCTACAATTGTACGATCGACCGTAGAACATCAAGGAACAGCGTCCCTTAGTCCTATCTGGCCGGCGCTATCGATCGCGGTTTTTGTTCGGAGACACGTTGCACGAATTATCGTGCGAGGTTATAAATGATTGTTCGAAGAGCGGGGGCGAGCGAGCGATCTGAGACGGTGAGAGGAACAGACGATGAGGACGTAAAGGAGAGGATGAGAGGCAGAAGAAGAAGAAGAAGAAGAAGAAGAAGAGAAGCACTGGCCAAGGCGGTGGCGGCAGCAGCGGTTACCTCGCGGCTCGTGTTTCTCATAACTCCGGACCCCGGCAGAGCAGAAGAAGAAGAGCTTTTGAGTGACGTGAGTATAATGACGTGCCTCTGCACCGAGGTACGTATACCCGACTCGAAAAACGTCGACGGCGCGCAAAGGGAGTGAACGGGAAAGACGTGGGGAAGCAGCGCGGCGCGTCTTCGTAGACGCCTCGGGGCTCTTCCCGCCCAGGGAGCAGGGTGGAAACTGTAAGACGAGATAAGGAATCTGCGATTTAATCGCTCCTTTACCGATCCCACCATTAGGCAACGAACGGACGGCCGAGCGGAGAACCTAAGCGCTCGCCGATCGAGATATCGGACGAGAGTCTACGATCGAACGATCGAACATACGGGCAGATCGATCGGAGAACGTGTGCGGTGATCGTCGCAGGAAACTTTTCCATTGAAACGCGATCGTATTGACTTAACTAGCGCGTTTTCTCACGAACTGATCGAACGGCGCGATCGTGTATCTAAGCAATCTTCTCGCTTCTCGCGGATGTCACATCGAATACGACAAAGTTGGTAATGACCGCTACGTTGATTCCTAAAACGGGCCGCCGCCGTCGCAAATGTGTGCCAGCTCCGCTTCGCGAGAGCGAGAGTAAATCATTCACGTGCACGTTTGTCGACATTGTTGAATTTAACATCGTCCTTGATTCTTATCGAATCGCTGATTTACTCGTCGCGTCACTTCGACGAGTCGCATGCGTATATCCAACCGGTAATTGCCGGTAAAAGCCGCGGCAATAATATTTTCTCAATACATTCAATACATTTTTACACAGTGAAACCAATTAATTAATTTGACAGCGAAAATGAATTGTATATTTGACAAATTATGTACTAGAGTTGCGTAAGAAAATTCATGACAGATCGCGTGCCGTCGTCATCAATGTCAGGAAGGAAACGTAGCGCAGACGGTTCGAGATACATGTTTGTTTTCCTGTGGGCGGACCAAAGAGTCGAGCCAGCAAGAGCGAATGGCTCGTGGGTAAGGCCCGGGTTGCAAGTCACGAGCCAACAATAGTACAAATAATAACAAGCCCGTGCGGAGGTCTCCACCGAGGAGGAATCGCCTCAGCGCGGTGGCTACTATGCTACCCCCGTAAGGCTTCTCTCACATCGGTGAGATGCTTCGCCCGCGCCCGGCGTTGCGCCATTTTCGCTGCGTTAAAAGTTGATCGATAGTCCGATACAAGACTCGAGAATAAAAGCGTCAGAATAATTCGCGAGTAATGCGACTTAAGTTTAAAGATCGAGAACGCGCGTTTGCACATGTAACACGCACGCGCGTAAAAAAGCGGATTTACAAAATACGTGACGAATTTTGGTGTGCGTGCATCTTTATCGAGAATATCGCGCCCGTTCTCATAAGAACCAACGGAACCGCCAGCTCCACGAGACCGTGAAACTGTGGAGATACGCTGCCCCTGCAGCTCTCTCGATGCTGTTGCTATCGTTTCTCTCTCGGTTGAAAGAAGCCCACCCACAACGCACGATCTCGCTACCGGTATTGAATCCGGCGCATTGTTTTTCTTCGGTCATGAGAAGAGGAAGATTATTTGCATCGAAGTCGGGAGAGCAACCGAGAGAAGTGCACTCTAGATCTTCCCTTCTTGCTCCATGACTGTCCTTTTCCTGAGATGAAAAATTTACTGCAGGAAGAGAAAATTGACGAATAAATACATACAATAAAACCCCACAATTTATTTATTTATTTCAAGTCGTTTAAAAATTCTTATCTTGCCAAATGATTTTCGAAGAAGAACAAATTGCGAGAAGATAGTAAAAATGTTAGGGGTAGCGATGGCATAGAAAAAGGAGACTGAAGAGGATGGGCCTCCCGCGCTGCGCGTAATGGCACTTAATACGAACACGTAGATATAGAGGAAAGGGCCCTCCTCTCGCGAGAGCGACGAAGAGGAGAAGATATAGTTTATAGTGATTACATGGGGTCAGGTCCCGGCAATAAACCATCTCATGGTGGCAATGGCTATAAGATCGGGTCTATGGTTGCGACCGTTCTTTCTCGTCTCGGTCTGGATGCTCGGCCGGGAGAGAGGCTGGGAGAGAGAGTCGCGCCTACGCGCGGGCGGAGCAGGAGCAAAGCGACTTCAAAAAAGCAAAAAGATCGGTCGACGAGGAGCGACCGGTATACGAGAGCAAAAAGCGCGTGGCTGCGCGGCCATACGACGAGATAGGGGCGGGGGAGGCAGGGAGAACGCGAGAGAGCAAGAACGGAGCCGCGGTAGAAAGAGACGGAGCGCGGTAGAAAGAGGGAGGCACGATGAGAAAGGGGGGCAGACGAAGAGGAGGGAGCCGCAACACCGGGAGCCATCCTACTGGAATTTAAATAATAATTATAGTGTTTAATATCATACGCGCGCGCGGGCCCCGGCCTCCGGTGTACCCCCTCGTTCTCCCGCTGCTGCCGCCGTTGCCGCCGTTGCCGCCGCCGCCGCCGCCGCTCTCCTCTCGCGTCTCGAGACTCTTCTTCTTGCGGTATACGACGACCAGAAGCCCGGCGGCTGCCGTTGGTTGGTCGATGGATATACACCACGGTAAGGTTCTTCTTTCTCTTCTCTCGTAGACACGTGCAACCGTATGGCGTCCAAGCCTGACCGGCCCAGTCTGTAATAAGGCATCCGCCAGATTGGAAACCGATCATGGTTCCCTCGGGATCTCCGTCAGTATAGACGAGGCCGTGCGGACGGGCCCAAATTTGATATTTAAATGGTATCTCGTTATACGCGCAGATTATCGAGGCTGCTCGTTCTCTTTTTCTCTTTCTCTCTCTCTCTCTCTCTCTGTTCGTTATTTCGAAAAAAAATATATGAATAGCGTTATTTATTTAGTATGATCGCGCATAATACTCGGGTATTTAGGCCCGATATAACATGTTTCAAATAGTTTTCGGAGAATGTTCGATTTGTTTCTCAAATTATAATTTCATAATATATTTGTAATTATCGAAGAAAAGATTTAGTTGGTCAAAATTGGCTCTAATGAATGTCGGCTTAATCAGTCTTCGCGTCCTTTCTTCGCGGGTACGAAGTACCGACGTGTGTCTGGTAGTCGGCGTCGCTGTCACTTCGGTGCTGCAAATGCATTAGTCGTGTTCCAGCGTTCCCGCCGGCCGCCAGGATCCCGGAAGACGAAGTGGTTTACCGGTCGCCGCAAAACGCTACCATTATCGCTACTTGCGGACTTTAAAGTCGAAAGAAAGAGTGAGAGAAAGAGAAAGAAAGAGAGAGAGAGAGAGACCGCGCGCTCGTTTCTTCTCACCATCGCGAAGTCCGTTCGCGCACAATACCGTCTGTCGTTATTGCCCTGCCACGAATGTATTAATAAAATTTATTGGTCGGCCTCCTCTCTTTCTCTCTCTCTCTCTCTTCTGAACGCGCAGCAAACGTTAATGGATTTCGAGCCACCGGTGGCCTCGCCGTCGGCAGCGAACGACAGCAACGACAGCAAATGAGCCGCTCGAGATGTGGCTCCGGATGGTAACTCCTTCCACGCTTTAACGCGTTAAAACTTGACGGGAATGATATTACGGTACGGGACGACGTGTACACCGCGAACATCGACCACCTTGCGCGTTCATCTAAGAGCGGCTTCGGCGCGACGCATAAACGATTCGGTTCACGTAGGAAAAAGTAGAGAAAATGTCGATATTCGTTAATCTTTCGCTTGTCGCTCGATTATGCAAAAGAGAAACGAGATTATTTTGTTATACATATATACGAAACACATGTCTATTAATTATTAACAGTCTCACATTTCAAGTTATCAAGCGCATTGTCGACAATCATTGTATTTTCGAGGAGTGTGAAATACTTAGAATCAATACGCAATCTTATATTTTGTTTAGAGAGCATCGATTTTTTTTTTTTTTTTTTTTTTTTTTTATGCGACCAACAGCGAAGAGATCTCTTTCTCGTCTGAAAATGATTTCCAAATACGTTCCGCGCGATTCTCGAGGTGAGTTTTATGCGAGGCGAGCGCGCGACTAGCAAAAACATCGATCGTCTTGCGAGACACGGTCGTTAGAGGTTCGACTCTCGTACAAATAACTTACATGACGCGAGTTATTCGTGAGCGGGGTGGAAGGGGAAAGGGTGAAACACAGGCGGTCGCGCGGGGCCGAGTGAGAAGAAGGAGAGGAAAAACAAGAAGTCGACGAACGCCAGTACGTCAGTTTATCTTGTGGCATACGTCGACTATTAATCAACAGACCCTCCTAATCGCTTGACGAACCAATCGATAAATCAATAACTTTCATCCACCGTGCGGACGTTGAATAACCCAGCGCTATATACCGCGTGTCTAGGAGCTAAAAAGCTGCCCCGTCGGTATTTCGCTCTCCGAAGACGTATCTCAGACAAGATCCAATCTTCATTTCGAGCGCTAATGTCCAAATTGTTCTTTTGCGAGCTTTTGCATCTGCGACTTAGGATCTGCGTTCGAACTCCTTTCGCTGTATTCTTTTTTTTTTCCGAGAAAAAAAAGATAAAAGGCAATAAGAATACTCAGCACATTCGGACGTGTGTTTGTTCGCTCGGGAGAAGGAAGCGAGCAAGACTGAAACTCCGGAAGGGCTCGTTATCCTTATTGGAGACGGGAGTGGAGGGTAACGGAAGAAACACAAGAGAAGAGATAATCCGGCTATTAGAGGTGTCCCCAGGAGATTCCGGGGGTCATACCGTCCCGATAGATCGGTCCGGGGTCTCGCCGATGGACCCGCGGAGCCGAGGTCACTCGAGGATACGTTGGGTTTGTCACGATGGCAGCTCCCAATTTGTCGTAACAGGCGACCAACACGTTTTTTTCGAACTCCTTATCCTAAGACCCTACCGTCCCGTCGCATCTCCTTCTCGAGTATCGCGCAGTTTCGAGGTCTCCCTAACTGGGCAAACTGAATCACATTGATTGACCGTCTGCTGGACGAAAAACTGCCGCCAACAGTATTTCTCCTGAGAGTGCGCTTTTTGTGTTCGTCGCGAGAAAGAAAACCGAGAGCTCTTAATGGAAAGATGTGATGGTCCTCGGAGAAAAAAATGTTTATAGATACGTATCGTCTCTTCCGCGCGTGTGCATTAATTTTTTTCGCGTTTAATTTGTCGCGAATTTAAGATTTTTCTGCAATGAATTTCATCGAACCGTGAAACGTAAACTGCATTCGAAACGAAATACGTCGAGTGATCGAAAACAAAAGGTGACGAGAGAAGTATTTGAAGTAAGGAGGTGATAAACGATAATCTCGTAACACGGATCGTGGCGGACGTAAGCGAACCGATAAAGGCGGATGTTCTAACGACATCGTAAGTTTCGCATACACAGAGCGAGAACCGGCGCCGAGTGGAGGGGGAGGTGGAGGGTGGTTTGGCGAAGTTTTGCAAGTCGATGATCGCGCTCTACTCCGCTCCTCGGGCGCTTATCGATTTGCGGGATCTTGAATAAATTAATTACCCGACAGGTTAATCGAGTTAGTCGGCCAATCATAACTCGGTGCTTTATTAACTGCTTCTCATTCGGAGTCTGTCCGGATTAAGGACCGCGCTGAATCCGTGGCGAGAGAGCAAAGTGAAGTATTAATATCGCAACGGTTCTCGTAGCGAGAGCCGAAGTCAAGTAATAATAAAGTAATTTCGTCATGCCTCATTGACCGCCAATATGACGCGCGATTTGCCGTGTCGTTGCAAAACAGACACGGCGCGCTATCAAACGTGTAATGACGTCGTTGGTTTACCGAAGTAAATCGACACAATAGTTTCGAAACAGTCTTCGATCAACATATCCGTAGCTGTGCGATCATCACGAGGATTTGAATGATCGGAGATAAAGTTCTTTGACGCTCGAGGAATGTTTTTCGGGATTTCGGGAAGAAACGCGATAGAAATCAGGAACTTCAGACCGATTTCAATCAAACTGTGTTCAATAAGGAACACGCGCGTCGAACTTTCTTCTTTCCCGGAGAAGTCCGTGACTGCGGGATTTTTCGCGGCTGGACACACAGAGGGCGAGCAACAGAGGCGGTAGAGACCGCGGGTGAGGGAAGAGGGGCAAACAACAAAAAAAAGGTATCGCAAAGAGAAAAACGGCAGCACGTACACCCCGGTGAGTTCGATTCCACGAGTTTAGTTGCAGGACGGGACAGGGCTGCCGCGCGGTCACCGGTGATTAATGATCCAGCCAATCAGATATAGTCGCTCGACGAGGTGGAACCGAGACGAAACGCGATCGAACGGAGACGGAACGACGAACGCGAACGCGGCGACGGGAACGAAAGGGACGACAGGGGGCAACATGCGAGAGGAACGAGAAAGAGGGAAGGGAAGCGAAGCGGAGAGGGTGTGGGCAGCGCCCCGTGGAAAAGAGATACCTCTCAGTGTATGAAGAGGAGAAGAGCGAGAGACCGCGAGCGGAGGAAAGAGAGCGGACGCACAAGCCGAGCGCGCACCGCGGTTGATATGTTGCGCTGTCACTGCGTTGTACCTGCGCCGCGGTGGGATGTTGCTGTTGCACGGATTGTAATATTGTATTGTACTGTTTGTTGCCCCGGTGTTCCACCGACCGTCTGCGCCCTCGACAGCCTGTCCAAATAGCCGCCACCGGCTTCGACGTAGGAACGTCGGACAGACGGATGAACTAGCGCGCGCACGCCGGCCGCGTTCCACGTTCACCAGTGTTACACACACCCCGCTGCGGGAGATCAGCACGCACTTACATGCTAAATATGTTACGTTTCAACGACAGGCGGCAGTGTGTCTCGACGATGTCGCATAGAACACTTTCGCTTTCGTTTCGATGGTTGTTTTTTTTAACAGCTGTTCAGATAATTGATTTTTACCGCAAGATTGCAGTTTTCTCAATGAACAACATTTTTTTTTTTTTTTTTGTTGTTTTTTGCGATTTTTATCTCTACTATTTGCCTTTAGTAATGAATACGCAACGTAGGCGTAACCGCAATGAAATTCGCCGCACGCCTCTCCTAGCGACTTGTAAGCATTCCAAAGAAATTAGCGAATGGTTGGCTGGCCGTTAGCTCGGTCGGATAAGCGATATTAAATGGAAGCCCTGTTACACTGTGCGCGGATCTCTCTCTCTCTCTCTCTCTCTCTCTCTCCCTCTGTCTTCTCGCCTTCTCCGTCTTCGTTCGTAACGTCTCTCGCAGCGACGTTGCGGTCAGCAGCAACCAACGCCGGGCCTGAGAGCATCAGCTTCAACAGCGTATAATCTCGGTAGTTATTAATGGCGATGCTTTGGGAAACTGCTACCGGGCAGCCCGCTCTCACTCCCCCTCTCAATCCTCTCAGCGTTGTCTTACGATCGCGCACTATCTCTTACTCGCTCGCGGTCCAAATCTCTTCTTCTCCCTTGCCAATCTTCTCTCTTTCTCTCTTTCTCTCTCTCTTTCTTTCTCTTTTGCTTCATCCACTTTGTTCTTCTTCCATTCGGTTCATTCTCTTCTCTCTCCCATTACGTCGCCTCACCCCGCTACGAAACTGCATTCCAGGCGTCGTTAGACGCCTCGCCCCGCGCCCGACCGAAAGTTCGCGAGACGCGAGCCTAAGCACGAGTCGCTTTAATTGCCTGTCTATGCCCGACGATGCCTCCTCGGGGCGCTCGCGAGCTCGATCCCGACCGAACGTCCTCGAGAGAGAGGTATCGCTTCTTTAGGAAGCGGATCCGACCACGACTAATTACCGACTCTCTCATTCGCTTGCTCGAGATTGCCCTGAAAAGCTCGTTTGCCGCGAAAACACCCTTTACGGACGACAGTACGTTCCCGCGCGTATATATACGTGCGTTCGCTCCGCGGTCGGAATGTGCGGTTTGGATTAAAAAAAAAAAAAAAAAAAAAAAGGCGACAGACGAAAGTGAGTGTAAGAAGAACAGAAACGCGAGACACATTTAATACTGCGATATAGCTGTGCGCTATACGTATCTCGTATTTTCCAATTTTCGTAGAGCGTGCTTAAGAGTGCGAGATATTTCTAAGTGGATTTGCTTGCAATGATATTTCACACTTACGACAAATGCTAATTGCTCCCTAAGAAAGAAGACACGTATCTTCTTTTCTTTCGTATTTTATAACTAGAGATTTTAAGATAAACCTGTTTAATGCGCGACTGTAACGAAATCTCACACGAGCTCGCGATTCACGAGTATCTTTTTGTATAAAGAGACCTTCACGAGTCGCTCGTAAATCGGCATCGATATGGGAAAGAGAAGAAAGAAAGAGAGAAAGAAAGAAACCAAAGAGTCAACCTGAACGATATATAAAAGAGCACGGGAAGTTCATTTAACAGGCTATAAAAAGGAGCGAGGCAAGGGGCGTGCAAAGACGCGTTCTCTCCAAATCGGTCCTCTTGCCGTTGGCATCAGCCAGTTTCGCCACCGAGAGGGTGCCAGAGGATTTGGAATTGGGTGCTAGCTAGTCGGCGGAGTATGTTAGGGCCACGGGCTATCGGTGATCAACCTCGGGGGTCGAATCCGAAGGTTTATCTGACCGGGAGGAAGGTTTACCCGGGTAAACGTCGAGAGGGCGAGCCGCGACATTCGTTCGTGCGTAGGTCCCTCCGCGGGATCGACCGCAGGATCGTTCGATCCTAATCTGTCCGGACCTACGCCCACCTTCGTGGTTGTCTACTGAAAGGCGGAGGTCGACCGGTATTAAGCGTACCCGAATATGGGCCACAATTCACGCGGCGAGCTGGCTAAGATCGGTCTCCGATTGAGCTCTCAGAAGTGTAACGATGAGAGGCTTAATAGGAAATCCAATGGGTTTTTTCCATCGTTATAGAGGAAATAGACAGTGTATGTAGATATTTTATGATATATTTATTTTTGTTAGAAAACTTGTAAAGTCAGAAAATTGCGCAAAGTCGGTCGCGTAATAGAAATTTCTCTTATTGTTAGCAGCTATTGTCGAGCTCTCGCGTTTGTTGGACGAGCGTTCGGGAACTGAGAGACAATTTTTGCGACGTGCGTGATCCTCGCAGTCGCAAAGTACGCACTCGGCGACTGGTGGCCAACGCGTAAGAAAAGGTACGCACGTTGCACACCGAATGGCTTTCCGCTAGCCATTGTCGGTGGTCATGCGCGACTCATAAACGCGCCACCGCTGAGGTTTCTAATATCACGAACCAGTAGTAGCGATTGCTCTATGGCTTTCTCTTACACTAGACGAATAGAAATATAGATACGCGACTCTTGCTCAATATTTTAATTATTGTTTAAACATATTATTATTATGACTAATTATTGTTTGTGACACGTATAAAGAACACATGTTGAATAATTTTTACTGGCTCAAAGAGTTTATGTAAAAATCGCACGTTATTATTTAAGACTCAAACCTTGCTGTAACGATCAAATTTTAATTTCATTTATTTTGTTTTTAAATTCTTTTTTTATAATAAAGATTTTTCTTCTAAAAAAAAACATCTTCTATTTTTGACGTGTATATTGTTACAAGTTATCATACTTCGGAACATACCACTTCTATATAATAGCTGCAGCATCTTCCGCATCGAAAGCTATTTCGCGGTGCGAAGCGACTTTTGTGCGTCAAAGATCGTAAAAAGGATCGCGCGAGCGTGTCGATGAAAGCGCCTAGGCTTCGAAAGTGGCATTCCGCGTTACGCTCGTAGGTCACGAGGCATTCGCACGTTGTTTCTCGCCCAGGTGCATCCATGACCAACCGAACAGACGGGGGGAATGCTCGCGTTTGACTCGCGGCTCTGATCATTTTCTGGTTCGTACACGCGCTGATTGACCGACACCGATTTTCCGGGCTGCCAGCTGCACGAATCGTCATCGATCGGTGATGCTTTCCCGGCGCGTTGCAGCGGCGCTTTATGAGATTTCGCTTCGCGTTACTTTTTTCCGCCACTCTTCGCTGGAGACGATTTCGCGAGCACGCGATTTTACAGCGAAATGCGTGGTAATAATCTTGGGAGCGTTAAAAGATCGGCAGTCTCATGCGCGCGCAAACGCGGAAGAATTTCTCAGAATTTTCGGAAAAAGCGAACGAGACGATCGCACAAAATTTTTTGTGATTGTAGCATTTCCCACTGAAAAATAATTGATATTTTGTGCGTCTATATTAGAATACAAAGTGAAACGCTTTAACAATGTTAGTCAACAATTATCTCCGTGTTACTGTTGCTAATATAACTTGACAAACGAACGTTTAATCGTTTAATATCGCGCGATTTTTGGCGGCATCACGTTTGCGCGGAATCAATCCCGCGATAACGAAGAGTCTGACACGGCAAAAGTGGTGGATGTCGACGTCAAACATGTTGGTAGAACGTCGGCGACAGTATTTTTGCGTAAAAAAAAAAAAAAAAAAAAAAAAAAAAAAAAAAAAAAAAACCGTTTCCCGGACGGACGGACAGGCTTCGTTGTGGCCGGGCGACACTGATTGCCAATCAATATGCCCATCTCGCTGGAGTCTAATTCGGCAACAATGTTGATCAATCAGTGCGCACACGGGCTGGTCGGTCGGTCGGCCGGGAAGCTCCCGTTCCATTTCGCGTTCCGCTCGCAATCGCGCATTTACAACGACGAATGAACGAACAACGAACTGTTTCTGCAGCAACGTACCGTGGGGAGAAGGAGGAAACACGCTACTTCCATTTCTCTCTCTTCTCTTCCTTCCCCCCTTTCTCTCTCTCTCTCTTTCTCTTTTTCTCTCGCTCTGATCATTTCCGTTTCCGGTCGTACATGGTACGAACATCTAGCACGCGAATTTCTTATCGCGCGAAAAACATCCAAAAATCTCAGCAAATTAAAAAAAATCTGTCACAAAACTTCAGAACTGCGAAACTTTACATTTTTATTATTATTTGTGTATATCTGTAGTTTTTTTTTAACCGCACTAACTGTTAAATCCTAAATGTTTCATTGCGAAAGAGTTGACAGAAAAGTTGCGTTTTAACGCAAGACAGAACAGTAATTAACAAGAGAACGCTCCCTTTTTTTTTCACACGGGTCATTTGACGAACGTACGTAAATAAAAACACGTTACGCAGTTAATTCGTTATTCCCTTGTAGCACAGCGACAAGGTAAGGAATCAAGAGTCGATTCAAAAGCAATCGTTTACAACGAATGCCCGCGTATGTTGATGCGGCCCGTTGTTCCCTCCGACAATGCACATGTCGGCGCGGGACGCAACAAAACATATTGATACGCGCGGGACCGCGTTCGCACTCGATGCAGTCGCTGATTGCATCTCTGTTTGTGCGTTCGCACGTTGCCAACGAGCGAACAACGCTACTCCGCGTGAAAATTCCAACGATCACGTACGCTGGGACCAGTTGATGCGAGTCAGTCATACTTCCCGCATCGCCGCCAAGTTGATTAAACCGCTGAGAATCGTTCGGATAACGTGTCCGCGTCGAGTCTACATCGAGGAACACGAGCAAGCTGCACACTTGCGCTTGTGTGTTCACACGCGTGTTGAAGCACGCGCGTTTCTGTAATATACGTTATTATCCGATTCTGTCAATTACCAGAAAACGCCGTAATTAGGCCCGCATATCTATTGTATCTCTTTACCCGACGTGACACCTTAATTGCGACACGACACGCGGATCACGACGAGGGCTTTATTAAGAGGCCGCGATAAAATCTCTCCCTCCCTACATACATATTAACCGCACCTGGAGAGAGACGATTAATTAATTTCCAATTTTAATTATAATTGATCTTCTATATATACTAAAGAGAGAAAGAGAGAGAAAGAGACAAAGAGAAAGAGAGAGAAAGAGAGAGAGCTGCCGATTTAATCAATTCGATTGATTACGATTCGATTGATGTGTCCAAAACGACCGACGATCCTTCGCGGTACGTCAGGCTCGATCGATCGATCGATCGGCCGAAAGAAAACAGCCGCTGAGGACGTAGACAAATGCTGCTCTTCCGCCGTCGTTACCGCGAAGGGTCAGCGAGCTAACCCGATATAGCGAGCGCATATCCGCGGACCGGTCGCGGAGAAGATGTATGCCGACCGGAAGGCACCGTACCCGGAAACCATTACTGCCCCTCTAATTTCTTTACGATCACGATGCCATTGGTCACGCTCCCACTACGCCGTGGTTTACAGCCCAACCGCAACGGGGGCCGCCGGTGGTCGCACTTTTTTTTCCATCCGCCCGCGCACAAATTGAGGCTTTCCTTCGAATATTTCAGTTCTTGTAAAACTCGAGAGCCTATCCCTTATCGTCCCGCAGCCGCCGACCATTTTTCACTTTCTCGTCGTTTCCTTCCGAAAAATTGCCACCGCCGGCCGTAACCGTCCAAACGGCATCGTTCTCGCGGTGGATTTGCATCGATCGCGAGAACGCGGCACTCCGTATATAGGCTCCAATAGTGATGGCTTGCGAAGGAAGACGTTCAGAAGCAACGACGGCGTCACGGTGGAAGATAACGCGACGCTCAACGGAAGTCGAAAGAGGAGGGCACGTCGATGAAGGAGACGATTGAACGCGAACGTGTGCAAAGAGGACGGCGAGAGAGATAGAGAGAGAGAGAGAGAGAGAGAGAGAGAGAGAGAGAGAAAGAAACAGAGACGCGGCGAGAGACAACGAACTGCTGTGGAGGTAGCTGATGCGATTCGTCGGTAGTGCTGGCAGATAGCACCGAGTAGCTCCGGGCACAATGAGCCTATCAGATTATATTTCTATTTTCGACACGCGGCCTATCGCGCAATCCCATCTCTTCGAGGCGGCTACCGCGACGCCGTGCGCCATATACACGCGGACTTACAACGTCGATATATTTCTACACGTACAAACGTGAATACGCGCGGCAGAGATCGCTGAGCGGCACGAAGAGCGTGTATACGCCAGGCATCGGAGTGCTGTGCACGCCAAGCCAGACCCACGCCACGCCACTTCCACGCAGGCCCCATCTTACGTTGCCCGCGGGGCCCGCTGACGCTGATGCTGACTCCGACGCTGCCACCGAGGCTGCCGTTCGCGGGCTGCTCGAGAATGTACGCACGCACGTGCGTGCGTGCGTGCGTGTACGTTCGCCGTAAAGCGGTCTTGGAAACTCCGACGCGTTTTCATCGTTCAATATCAAATCTATTACACACTACTTGTACCGGAGGATAAGTGAATCAAGCGCATCAATCTAATATCAAAGCCGAAGTCAAACTTTTTTTATTCATTATTTTATTAAGAAACTAAAAACAGAATACTCTGAGATTTTTCAAATTTCGAAAATATCTCATGAAAAGGGAGCGATCGTTATCTAGCTCATAATTCAAGTTCTTTCATTATCGATCATCCGCCTTACTCCAGATGTCCGCAGTCTGGACCAAGTCAAACAGAGGAACGCGGGGGCTCTCAGGGAACACAAGCGGGACCGCGAGCGCCGCTCTCTCGATAGTTAATAGCGGGAAAGCACGGGTAGGAGGCAGAGTGCTCGACAAAAGTAGTAATCACGCGGTCTGACGCCTGGTCGTTCGTTCTTTTAGACGGGAATGTAGCCGCGGGGCGCGCAGCCACGCGAGATACTCTTCTTGGTATGCGGCCGGTCCTGAAACCTTCTCCGATTCTCGAAGGAAGGCGCTGGTCGTGCCGATCGCCAATCTTGGTGGGGGCTCCGCAGTGTAGTAGCTCCCGGCTACTATTGCCCGCGCGACTAAGCCTTCCGTACCGAGAAGAATCCGAGATACCGGCTATCCCCGTATCACCAAAGGGGTGTTTAAAGTGCGATGTATATAGTGGCGAGTTCTCTTCGCTCGCGCGCTTACACTCGTTTACTCGCGCGACGTTACGTTCCAAATCGCGAGGATGATGACCAACACGCTCGTCGTACGCGTGCACGCACACCCGCGTGTGCATGTGTGCGTGATAGCGTCGGCAGGAGCAGGGGAGACAGAGGTGAAATGACGAAGGGGTTGGGAAGAACGGAGACGGAGAGTACACGAACCGCTTTCTTTCCTCCGGGCGGTGCAGCTTCTCCTGCAACGTGTACTACTACGCCTCTCTCATCCTCTCTCGTCTCTCTTTCTCTCTCTCTTTCTCTCTCTCTGCTCTCTCTCTATCCCTTGCAATGTTCTTGTCTTCTTCTCTTCGTTCTTCTTCGCCTTCTTCTTCTTCTGCGACTGTTGTTGCCGTCGTCGCTGCTGCCGTTGCTGTGCTTCTGCTCTCTCCCTTCGTCCCCCCTTCGCGCGAGCGCAAGTAACGCGTTTTCGAAGAGATCGCGTATACTTCGCTCCGACAACGTTGTCTCTCGGCGCGACGTGCGTCGATTATCGTATTAAATAAATCTTTCTAACTGAAGCAAGCTTAAGCGCGATGTTAAGTGGATGTTTGAGCGATTTAGATTATTATCACGTTCGGTAGTTTTGCCACATTCTTTAGATATTTCGCGACACATGTATAAGTTTTCAATGTAGTTTCCGCAGGATTACCGCGTAAAATATTTAACGAGATAAGTTTTATTACTATGTAATTTTATTTATATCTAATTTGACATGAAAGATATTTTCTCGATGAAGCTATACTTTCTTTTCTTGCTGTATTGAATGTAGTAAATTGAGTTTTGTAAATTTTCATAAAGATTCTCGTTCGTATTAAGGCGACTTTCCAGGAACAATTAAATCAGAGTAAGGTGAGGCAAAAAAATTCTGCGTTCGGCAATCTCAAAAACACCGTGACTGTCTTCCATTCGAGTTACGGAGATGGCTTTCGGAAGATGATCGCCAAGAGAAAACGTCAGGAACGCGTCGTTGGCTGAAACACCTCGAGATGTTCCTGGTCGATGTGATGGAAAGGACTTCGGTGCGACTTGGCAGATGGCTCCCGAGCGCGGCTGTCGTGCACTGCGGTATGACGTATCCAAAAAGCAAAAGAACTGGCTATCTCTCTTTTTCTTTCTTTCTCTCTCTCTCTCTCTCTCTCTTTCTATCTCTTTCTCTCCCTGGCCGGAGGGAAGAGGTGGAAAAGCACGGCAGTTATCACGACACTTCGCGCTGCGGATGTGCCCGGTATGCTCGCGCGCAGCCGACGCGTATGTGTACGCACGACACTGTAAAATTACTGCGTCAAAAACAATTACGTTACAGCCCAACAGTTCGCGTAACCCGACCACAATGAAGATGAACCAAACCACCGCCCGAACCAGTCAGCTCTCGTCGTTTGCCTTAGCGAAATGCTCTTTGCGCTTTTCCACCGGATTCCGACTTCCGCGTGACAAGTCGCTGTCGAGGTCGGGGATTAACTCTCGCATAATCGTCCCTTCGCGTTCTTCCCACCTTCCTTCGTGTAAGATCCCAACGCGTCTCCATTTGACTAATTTCGAAAATTACTAGTCCGTAAACCGACTCGCGCGGTTCCCGAGGCAACGACGACGATTCCGATTTAACTTCCGTGAACGATTCATCGATAATGAAGCGTTAGATGGTCGGTTGTTGATTACTTCCTCTGACATTGGCTCTATAAGATGTCTCGCTTTTTTCCCTGATGAAGATTCATCTCTATTAGTTTTTCTGTCTTACGCAAATGAATTGCATATTTGAAATATTAATACGAAAGTTATAAACAATTAAAAATAAAAAATTCTTTTTTTTTTATATAATTTTCTTTTAAAAAGATCTTATGTATATAAGCTCTTCTGACGTATTACTCCGCAATTATTAATTTCTATTTGTCATCGACGTTCGCGCGAACACCAGACCGGGCGTTTGATATTATCAACGACGTTGGCTCACTCATAGGGTGGAATCGAGGGGGCGGGGGGGTTGAATCGCGCGGTGGCGCGGCATTGTCGAGTGGAAAGGGGTCCAATCAATCAGCCGCAAATCAGTATGCACGGCACGTTCGCCTAATGCCGCCACTCTTTCATCATATTCATTTGATCGCGACCCCCTCAGCCTGTGCACGCAATCGTTAATGGCGCTGTTTAAAGATCGCAACCGATCGATGTCGAGACCCGCGCGAAGAAGAAAATATGGAACGTGCGGATCCGGTTAAAAATTACGATTTCTCTTCTCTCACGTACTTACTTATTGCTTTTTTTCACTTACGACCAAAATGAGAGAGCGAGAAATTATTTCCCGTATTGCAGAAATTACGAAACGCGTTAAAACTTCTAAAATCTTTGCTCTTTTTTTTTTACAATCATTTTCGAGAATATCGGGGATGTTAAAATTACTATAATCCTATTGTTGCGAAATGACTGTAATAAATCAATCAAAGATACGTTTCATATAATCGCAAGCTGTGCATATGCAGAAGAATCTCGATAATTGACGAGAGAAGGAATAGCGTTTTCCAGACAGAAAAAGAGAAAGAGAAAACGTATAACCGCGGTTACACATCAATAATGATACATGGCTCGCGCTACTTGCGTTTTCGTGGCTTCGCGAAACGACCGGCTGCCATTCGTGAAGCGTTAAACAGATTACGGACGGCAGACGGTGCGTTGCCACGAGGCAAATACGTCTTTGGCTCTCCGACTGGCGTGAGATCGAGATGGCAGGAGGCAGAGAACCGGGCAAATACGTAATCCGGATTATCGTGGATCCGCTTACCTTACCGGACACTTGCGCCGGTGGAACGATACGGCGCCGATACCGGTGCCCGACTCGTCCCCTTCCTGCTTCACCCCCCTTTTGTTCCTAACCCCTTCGGAGCCCTCCTACCCGGAGCCGTACTTCCCGCACGCCTCGCAGTACTTTTAAGAGGATTGCTCTGTAAGCCGTAATATTTTTAACGAGCCCCCGAGTTTTCTCGCCGTGTACCGGCCCTGTGCGCTCGTGACAAAAAAGCAATCTGTCGAAAAGGTAACCGACTGTATTGCGATAAGAAAATAAAAAAATTTTTTATCAGTTTTTGTCTAAAGACGAACGTCTATCAAGTCGTAATTTCATCTTCGTTTATATGTTTTCTTTCAATTTTCAAGCTAACAATTTTATAATTTTATAATTTTACACATTCGGTCTGCGTTGATGAAATACTGCAGCTTCCTGTATCAAGTCGAATTATAGAGGCGTAAGTCGCAGGAAGCACATACAAAATGAGCGAAGATAGACAGCGGATGAGAGAGAAAGGGAGAACGTTCAATTTAAGCCGAGCCCACAAGCGCAAAAATGCTTCCGAAGGCTCCGGCTTGGTTCATTAAATGAAACCCAATAGCGGTTGTTTGCGTTGCCAGACAGCGAATCCGTCGCAAATTGAATGCCATATTGTATAGGATCCGCCCATGTTTGCTATATAGCTTACGCGCCCGCAGTTTTACAAAATCGACGCAAATGGCGACTGACATATATATATATTATGTGCACATGTTGTTTATCGTTAATTTACAAGTCAGTTAGATGTTATGACAGAAACGATAGCATGTGTGATAAAGCAAAATTGACAGTTTATTATTCGTCGTATCTTACAACAACTTGATCGTGATAACGCAAAACTGCGTACGTCGTGATAAAGGTTTGTTTTGCGCGCTCATCATTTTCTAATGGTTCAACAAACGTGCGTCAAACAATATCTCGCGACACGTTGGACGAATACGGGCTATCGCGACGATATAGAGCGTAGTTAAAACACAATTACCGCGACGCCCCTCTACGTCGACCCCACGACAGACCGCGGGCGTACCGCGCTGTCAAAATAGATAACGCTCGGAGTAAGTCACCCCGAAGTTAAAACCCATCGCTGCAACGGGCGTTGTGTAGGACCATTCACTTTGGGTTAACGTCGACAAAGGGTGTACAGGAGGATAGGAGGAAGGCAGAGAAAAGAGAGGGTGGAAGGAAGAGAGGGAAAGAGGGAGATTGTTACGGCGGGACCGTGATACGCTCGGCGTGCACGTTTTGTTGCTCACGACGAAGTTAGGGGTTGATATTGCTCGTCGTTGGGGGCTGCCAGTGTGACGTCACACGCCTGATTAACATAAACGGACCGGCGTTCGTTGACAGAAGCGTTATCTTTTACCGTCCGTAACCGCTTTCCTCCCGCGCGTAAGAGGGATATCAATTAAACGCGGTAATGTGTCAGCCGGCAAAAGTTTGGAATTTTGTTTTATTTGTTGACCTGACCGTTCGAAGCGGCGGATTGTTTAACGCGAAAATCCACGTTCTGCTATCATCGATCCGTAGCTTATGACGAATTTCGGGCGAGGGGGATTAGTCTCCGCGCAGGAGGGATGACGCGCGCACGTCAACCCTTTTATTACGGGACCGGATGACTGTAACTATCTAACGTGACGACATTAGCGGAACCTCGTTGGCTCCGGAATTATTATTATTATTCTATAAATGGATACCAAAGAGGGAGATCCAGATTATAGGACATTATGGGACACCGCTCGCATACCCATTAGAAACGTGCATGCGTGCGTGCGTTTTTATTCACTCGCATGAAATCTCGCGTACTTCTCGTAATATCTTTTGAACTTCTGTCGGAACGGTTACATTGTTGCAACATTTCAAACGATCTGTCTATTGTATAAATGTAGAATCACATTTTCGAAGTTTTTCTTTGATAGAAATTTGCGAGATGAAATTCTAGTTTTTTTTTTCGGATTTTCACTTAACATACATTAATAATTTTTCTTCACAAACACATTCTTATTATTTCTTGACAGTGTGAAAAGCTCGCTTAACTTTCTCAACTTTAATGACACTTGAGAGTGTCAACAAACAAACTTTGCAGCTGCGTTTTTATTGTCTCATTTGTCACGCAGATCTCGATCAATCAATCTCGGTTAATAGCACCGAGTTAAATCGGTTTTTTAGTTGTTCAGCGGACAAATTATTTTGAAGAAAAAACATGTAAGAAACTGAAGGAAATAAGATTCTACGAGCCGATCGTCTATGTAATGGTAATGCATGTGATCAGAAATAATTGATGTGGATATGGATAACAGATATAGATGTAAGTAAAAAGAGAGAAAGAAAATAAGAGCGATCCCGCGCGCTTTGGTGGGAGGAAAAAGACGATCGTCGGGGAAACTTTATCTCATTCATACTTTTACATTTGAAAGCGGTAATTTATGCGCGCGGCGAAGTGAGACGGGAACGCATCACGAAGAAACGAGCGAGAGGGGAACGAAAGTGCGACGGTGACAGAGCGTGCGTGCTGGCGTGCGCGACGAAGACGCACGAACGTCGCCATTATAATAGATATGTTAGCATGCAAACGCTGTCTTTTATACGTTTGTGCCAGTCTGCGGTGGTAGTGGTGGCGATCTTCCAGGGCCGTCGATCTCCTTTTACTGTACCCTCGAATCCAGCTGTTTATCGATGTCAGTAAAATCAATGTCTTGTTAAGTTGGCAACGCACGCGATACCTTCATGCGTCTCGTCCATTCATCCTTCTCATAACTCTTGTCAAACCGCGAAGAGAGAGAAGAGCGTACCACAGAAGAAGTGACGCAAGGATCAGATAGTACCGTTGTGGTGTTGTAAAAAAAGTCTAACTCTTTTAAAATTGAAAGAGAAGAACAACTTTCCGAAGATCAAAGATTGCAAAGAGAGGGAAGAGAACGAGAGAGAAGTTAGATTAAGAACTTGACGTTAAAAATTGGAATGATGCAATTAAGACTATCATATCTCAGTGACGTGACATGATGTTTTACATTTTTATTGAACGTAAGTTGATCAGCTTCGAGATACAACAAAGTCGCCGTTGCGAGACATCGAGAGATTGCCGTAGTAGACTACGCGTTAAAAAATTCGCGGTATCTGATAAATCGATAGTTGATACGTCCCTGGAGCCTCGCGAACAAAACGTGGAGGCGGCTCGAGAGGGGCGGCAAAGCACGGTTCGCCGGATCGGGGAGTGGTGAGAGGACAACGGCGGTAGCAACTGCTGCGGCGGGAGAGCGGGGGAGGCCGTCGGCAAGGCTCGGCGGGAGGCAGCGAGAGAACGCATGGGTTCCACGAGGGGTCGGGGGGAGGGGGCGGTGGTGGCAGGGGTGTATCTACTTACCATACTCCCAGTATACCAAAGTCCCGCGGTCGACTCGCTACGCGGCAGATAGTAGTCGCTGGTAAAGCACGCTTCTGAACAGCAGTCGCGAGAACATTGGGAAAGGGGCAAAGAAATAAAAAAAATTAAAAAAAAAAAACAAGGGGGAACGCAAAAAGATAACTGAAGATAGACATTGGGAGAGGGGAGGGAAGAAGTCAAAGCAAGAAGATCGAGAATATATCCGCTAACACGTGTTCGCCGTTCACTCACGTGAATACGGAAAAAAGAAGCAGTGAGAGAGATTTTTTTTAGCAAAGAGAAGATGTACCGCGAATCGAGCTGAACCAGATAAAATGGCCGGAACGGCGGCGAATGAAAGTGTGACTAGATGTATCGCGTGTGACAGTATCGTTGCGTGTTTCGTGTTGTTCCGGTCACATGGTAGTCAGTGCCCCCTTCTCCTCCTGATGACCGCGAGGGTTCCTCCGGTGGGCGGTGGGGATGTCAACCGTGATTGGGAGGGATGTAGAAAGGGGAAGTGGAAGACCGTGCCTAGGATAGAAGAGAAGGAGATGGAAGAGGAGATAGTGAGGGTGAAAAGGATGGAGGAAACTCGAAGAGAGGACGTTGCTTCGACGTCGTAATGATGAGCAGGGTAAGTGTGTATATACAAGGTATTACGTAATATAATCTCTTTCTACATAAATAGTAAATTTTGTGAAGTATATTTCTTCATGAGAGAGAAAAAGTAAAAGCATACATTTAGTCTTTGTATCCATTTAAATGAAAAATGAAAGAGGAATCCTAAAGCGGATATCGTTCCGTTCCAAAAGCTTTTTTATCTATTCTTTCTTTTTTCACAAAAAAAAAAACTACCTCTCTTTCGCTTTCGTTTCTTTGGGAAAAAATTGAGGAACAACTTTTTACTACGGCATATGTATATGAATTAATGATATCGTACATTACATTCCGCGACAGACAATACGCGGCGCGTCCCCTTCTTTGCCACAAGATGTCGGCTTAAATCGTCGTTTGGCAATGCCTCCGGGGCTCCGCCAGCGCGCTTAAATCGTACACTTGGCACACGAGCTAATTGGTCGTATCTCGCGTTAGTCGGCGTGTTTTATCGCGCCATCCGTAACCGGTCGAAACGTTCGCTCGTTTCAACGAGCAATTTAACGTAACACAAAATGGGTAACGCGCTCGCCGCCGCCCGATTTTTCACTCACGGTCCCCACGTGGCGCACGACCACGTGTTGACCACCATATACCGTCTTACGATCGGAAAAATCTTCACGCGTGTGTTTTCCTAAACACTCAGTTTATGAATTGTTAGAAATCACGTGTCAAAAATATATTTCTACGAAGAGTCGTGCGATCCTTGATGTCTCTTGAAAAAAGTATTACTAAACGTACAAAATTTTTTTTTCGATTGTTCTTATTTAATTTCATTTTTTATTATCTTGGACTTTTTGAGATCATTTTTTTTTTACCACTTTCAAATTTTTTTTTCGGAGACTTTTATTGCTCTAACGTAACGTAAGTTTCTGGAGAAGCGACAGAGCGTAGGAAATAGATGCCAGCCGCTTCTACTTCTCTATCTTGCGGAGCCGGACATGAAATTGAATTCGTACCGTGAATAACGACTAACAAACCGCAGTTATATCGTAAAAAGCAATGCAGCGGGATGTGAATTAATTCTGGCTAGCACCCCACAGACTATCCCGAAGCTCTTTTTCTCTCTTCGTCTCTTCTCGCACGTGCACGCGGCGTTTCTCGTTTCCTCTCTCGCGGTGCTTCTCTCCTCCTGGAACGGTCCCAAAATTCAATAAAGGCGAACGAGTACGAGGTCTCCCCCTTGTCTCCGCCGTTTCCCGTATGAGTAGTGGTGGCAGCGGCGGCGACGGCTATGGGGTTAGGAGTGCCGGAGTCATCGCGAGGATACAGAGGGAGAGATCGAGGCTCGGTGCATACATTAGCGGGGGCAGCGTGAGCGGAGATACTGTCTGAACAAAGGGATCAGCTCGTACCTATCGAAAAGGCGATTAAGCGAGGATAAAGTTAACTTCGCCTTAGGCACTTTCGCTGGAAACACTCTCTAGAAAGGATCTTTCGTCCTGTATTGTGATTCGTGGTTATAGCACAAGGTATCGTTGTTTTTCGGTGCACCAATAAAATCGATGTAATCGTTTAATGCGGCAAATAATTACAGAGACTTTTCACGATATTAACTTATATTGGACTTTTATAGTGAATGTTTTAAAAATTGTGTAATTCCACACACACACACATGCAGTCGGAATCGAGAGTATACAACTAAAGTCGATTATTACAATTTATATTTCGAGAGCCGCATTTAAAACGACAGAAAGATTAAATTATTTGCAACGCATTACGCGATCTCGCTAACTTGACACCAGCTTCGTTGAAGACAATGGAGGTGGAAAACAGGCCGCGCGCGAGATTGAGAGAAATAGAACGATGGCGAGGACAGCGGGGCTGACAGGACACAATATTGCAATAACTTCAATTACGGCGACACGACGGATTGCCATGGGGTAGATTCGACCGTCCTCCGCCCGCCCGGGGCCAACCACCCCCGCTCGTTTCATCCATTTATATATCCGAGTGACACAAACGTCGCGGTCGAATTGGCTGTCGGATCTGAAAGGGGCTGCCTTTAAACAAGTGCTTCTTAATAAACCATTGACGCGCGAAACCACCCTCGAAAATTCGCCCCTCAGCGCTGCGTTGCCACCCTTCTTCAATATCTAACGCCACGAAGCTCCGAAGCCGTCGAGGGACCTTTAGCTTTCGTTACTTCGTTAAATTCGGAAAGGAGAAGCGCATTCTGCGGTTCGAAATAAGCGTAACGAGGCGTTCTGACACATTTTCACTTTAGAATTTCTTTTTAAATTGTTATTTTTTTGTTATTTTAATCATTCATGAAAATATAATATTATGGAGTGGCATGAAAAAAAATTAAAAAAAAATTAAAATAAGTAATCAACATGGTTTAGTAACCATTAGCATACGTAATTTTGCCTACGGAATTACAAAGAATCGTGAAGTGTTTATACGTTGTAAAAGTATCTTTTTACACTGATAATAATAAAAATTATCAAACCAGTTTTTGCGAAGACACGGTGACTTATCGACCGTTTGTTGCAGAGCGGGAGAGCAAACTCTGGAAAAATTGTACAGAGCCTTTTGCCCCGCGGGCTAAGAGTATTTCGCTAGGGGTGGGCACGCACCCTTCTTCGCTCACGTCCCACTCGAAATTTCGCTCGGCTAGCGCTTTTTTTAACATTTATTTGACAGCTGTCGTCCGCAATGCGTGCGCGTTTACCTACGCGCGCGGTTGTCTTCATGTCGAAGTTGTTCGAGTAGAGAAACGCCACCCTCCGAACAAAATAGGGACAGTGAAACCTTTCTAAGAGAGCTTTCCTTACCGACGTTTCTTTACGTGGTATTTATAAGTGTTATTAATTTCTAGCTTGTGTATTTTATTCGATAAAGATCGTAAATTGAATTCGTATGATATTAGTGCAAAGATTTCGCATTCTTTTTTAATAAGAAACATTTGTTACGCGCCAATTACTTACACCCACGGTCAGCACGGCTGTTAATTGCGGAACAGTGATTTTTTTTTTTTTTTTTAATCGGCGAGGAAATAACTAATACTTTCGTAATGAGTCGCTGTGAGAGAAAGAGAGAGAGAGAGAAAGAGAGAAAGTCTGTCACGCGATGCGAACGAATCAACGATATCGTTGAGCTAGGTTAATTACCCCATGACCCGCGCGCCAGAATGCGTGGCCGCGACACCCCACTTTCTCCACACTGTTGTATTCATGCACGGACTTCCGGAAATGTTGGTACACGCGAAAATTGAATGCCATACGCGACACAACACTTGATTGCAGACGTATTCATTACGTTAAGTTCAATTAACAAATATTTTCTATTTGTTTCGATCATAAAATCGCAATAGCGATTGAATTGTTAAGACGCTGTAAGTTGCGAGACATTTTCTGTTCTCAAAAGAAACAAAAAGAAGACAGAAAATCTCGAAATCTCTCTGTGTTAATTATTCCTCAGGTTTACAACAAAAATCATTGAAATTTTTGCACTGTGTGCGTCAAAATATTTTTTTATTTTCGCTGAATTGTATTGCTAGTCCGCTTTAAAACGTCAAATTTAATTTCCATCGAGGACAAATCGCATCTCCCTGTCGTTAGGGCTTCTTAAATCGATATTCGTTGCCGCGCCAAGGAATCTTTCTTTCCCTATCGAGCATGTCCGGGAGAATGATAAAACGTTTAACGGCGGGATAATCGTAGGAAACCTCGATAAATCTAACGAGGTTTCGTTAGATCGTTTCGCGTTCGACCTTTTCTTTCCGATCGCCGATTTAAGCACGTTTCGGGTGCGCAAACCCCAGAGCAAAATCCGGATAACTAAGCGGGAACTTCTTTTTTTCTCAGCCGCGCGGCAACGACGGAATAAAAAGTACAGGAGCGACATTGCCGGGAATGTGACGTTCGGAGCCTGAGAACTTTGTCAATTAGACGGCGCAACAATTAGTCGTGGCCACTAGATAATAGTGGTTGTCCGAGTGATGGGAAATAAGTAATAACGTATCGTTGACCTGTATAGCAACCTGTCTTTCTCTCTCCTTGACGCGCGCGCCTTACAGAAACCACGCTTAAATATCATGGTTACGCGATGCCTGCTGCGTTTCCCGAGAATGCGGTTTACAGCGCGATGTTGCGCAAGCGCTCGTTCTCCCAGATGCTTCCATAAGACAGTTCAACAGATCTCGCGTCGAGCAAAAGAATCGGACGTGTATTGCGAAATGTAGTCTAGAAATTTATGGGAAAAGCAATTATTTTGCACGCTGGGTGGAATCGTAAAATCGGAAGGAAGAGAGAAATAAAATGTTTTCTTTATAACTGATACATATGTAAAAAATATGCGAATTTTAATAATATATCTTCTACCTTACATGTAATTAATAAAAAAAAAAAAAAATGTACAAATGCTCTCGAGCGCTATATACAGACATACGCAAGATTTTTCAACCTTTGTTTGTTGTTGCGCAAGAAAAAGATAGAGAAGCGCGATCACGAGGATAAAAATCACCTCAGAATGTCACGTAGATGAGGCGCGGCGCGCCTACTTTCCCAGTGCACCACGTCTCGTTTCCACGGGAGTCTCATCGTCGCGCTCCTTGCCTCGGGCCCTCGCGAAGGATTTCCTCGACAGAGCGAGCATCGGACTGCCAGCCGAAGAAAAACCTGGCTGGCTGGCTACCTGGCTCGCTCTCGCGTACGTGAGTTACGTGACGCCGGATCGGCTGTCGATTTATCGCCGCGATCGCGTACGGCGTGTACGTACGACGACGCACGGTCGCGGCACTCCGTCCAACCGGATGTGAGATTCGTTCCTCGACGAATCCCGCGCGAACGTGACGTCCTCCTTAAACGCGTTAGTGTGTTGCTCATCACTCTTAACACGTTTAAGACGCGGAACACATTGACTTTTAGCGCGAAAAATCCTTCGAATTAAATGCGTTTTTGCGGCGAAAGAATTTACCGAAAATAAAATTTCTCTAAACTGTCAAAGCCGTACGTCATTTTAACGGCCTGTAAAAAAAAAAAACGGCGCGTCCTAAAAGCCTCGTTGGATAGATGAGAAACGCGAAAGCCTGGAACGCTCGCTTTCTCTAAAATCAAATCGCGGAAAGAAGAGGCGCGCCAGCAATTTTCGGGATGGTCGCAAAATAATGATGATCTTTATCCCTAATGAAATTAGTCCTGCTGCTTCGGAGCGCGCGGGAATAGACATCGTACCGTGAAATTACTATAATAGGCGGTGGCGGCGGGGTGGTAGAATCCCCCCCCCTTTTAACGCACACGCACAGACGTCACTCGCGTGTGGAGAGACGTCGAGAAACGCGCCGGCTTCTACGTGTATATTACGTACGTGGATTCGCGGGAGGACGCGGGATTGGATCGGTTCCGCTTGGTCCTCACACCGATGCGGAACGATCCCCCGGCCTATTTAAAGAGAGCGCCTAAATATAGTTTGCCTTTTTGCCGGAATTTAAAATTACGGTCGTAAAGAAACCGAGGGCAAATTAGCCGGGGATTCGACCCTCCTGAGGGGGCTGTCTCTAGCCTCATCTGAAGTCGTGCACGAGTGGAGTGCGATCCTACATCTCGCGAGAAGTTATCTTGTCTGTACGCGCGAAAGTTGGATCGCTCTTTTACTCGCAAAACATAAGAGACGAGAAAAAAAAAAAGTTCAAAGTTCGTCACACAAGTAAGGGATTTAAAATTTTATATTGAGACGTTGTGTGACACAATGCAATGAAACAAGACGGAACATAATAAAACAATTAAAAGTCCCGATATTTAACGATAAGAGCAAATCGTCAAACAATTTTGTCGCACCTGCCCTAACTATTCTGTCCAATTCTATTACACGCTGTCGTGACAATGGTATACTTCCTCGACGTCCCGTGGCCTTGTCCGGCTCTTCTGGGGCGATGGTGTCGAGACCCGCAGCCCCATGGGCTCGCTCTGGTGGAAACAATTGCTGCCGCGGGGCATCATTTACATCATAAGCAATCATAATGATCGAATTTTCGACGAACGACGATGATCCAACGAGTGGAACGAGGGGAGCCAATTCAGAAGTGGGTACCCACTTACCGGCTGTACGAACTATGCGCTCTCTCGCGCGAGAGAGGGACTCTGACCCTCCTCCACCTCTTTCGACCCTATAGCTTCGGGCTACCTGCGCCCGTTTATATGAACTAGCATAGTCCCTCTTTTTCCGCTCCTCTCTCTCTCTCTCTCTCTCTCTCTCACTGAATGCCGAGAAGAGCACTTCGAAAAAAGTAATTGTCCAAAAAATTTTGGAGAACGATGAAAGGCGGCGCCCCGCCTCAACCATCTACTCACGCTCTACGCATTTGTTTGTCTTCACGATACGCAATACGTTAAAACGTACAGAACGTCACGTTATGATCAGTCAGCGTGTCGAGGCAACGATGATCATTAATATGCAACGTAACGAACGAGCGAGTGTTCTAAAATGACAAACGAGTACGCATCGTATTATGTATAATAACGAGTTATCGCGAACGATATGCGAAAAAAACGCGGGATTTCAATTTCCCGAACACGCGCACGAGTAAAACAACACTTCGCGAAGAACGTTTCCTCGCGCGGCGCTCGCAGTCGGCGATAATATAAGGAGTTTGCACGACTATTTGCGCTCAAATGGCCGGGAAATTCGCAACAGTAGTTGACTTGAAAATCGTTCGCACGAACGCAAATGATTTCGCTTTGTCGGCGTGCTTCGAATTTACGGAAGCTCTCTTCTCGCCCGCGAAACAACAAACGCGTTCGTCAGCAGCAACGACGACAAGGACGACGGCGACGTTGCCGGTATTTTCCAGCTTGGAGTTTACCAAAGACGGCGAGAGCCGTCTCTGTTTTGGGCTTTGCCGACGCGCGCCCGCTCGCTCTCTCTGTATATACGACTGGACCTATCAGTATGCGGACCACGAAACGTAGTCGGAGCCCCCTCGTCTTCCTTGTCCCTCTCGGTCTCCTTCTTCGTCCCTCGGAACCTCTGCGTCTCCCTCTGTCTCTCTTTGACAAACACCCTGTCCCTCTTCTCTCTTCCTCTCCGTCTCTCGCTCTTCGCCTCTATTTGTCTCTGCCTCTCTCTCTCTCTCTTTTCTCTCTCATGATGCTCTCCCTCCGCACGAACGCGCGAGGCGAAACGTAGGCTGTTTCGGAGAGAGTGTTTCCACCGTAATGCCGAAACAGTATTGATTGCAGCCTGCCTAGCTTAGCTTTGCCGCCTACTGCACCTAACAACGCTCACATCTAAACTACTCGCGCGTATTTTCGCACGACTGCCTTCGAAGACAAACGAAATTAACTATGCATATTAACTAACTGTCATCGGACGTGCGGCGCAAATATCGAGCAGTTTCTCCCTTCCGGCTACGGGAGGAGGGAGGATGAGAGGGGGAGGGTAGTTATCGACTTACCGCATTGGCTTTTGCTCGCTCGACAACCTATATCTTCGGCAAGTCTAAAGTTCTCGTGTCCGTGTGCGACGCACAATCTCGTATAGCGTGCACCGAAAGTACACGGATCGCTCGAGGGTACACACCGCTCCGATGCGCATCCATTAATATATCGACAGGCCACGGATCGCACGGTTGACGGAACGCTTCGCTCGCAAATCTGTTCCCGGTCGGCCATGACGACGACGAGGCGGAAATCGTGCCCATCGTCCTGGACCGAAATTGGCTGGAGGACCGTAGTGAAGGGTGGTAACGACGTAACAATGACCTCGGTCGGAGGGTAGTAGTCGGCATCCGCTGACTCGGAGGACGATGGGAACGGCAATTCCATCTTCAGGAGAATGGGGTTGCCCTATCGTGACTCGGCAGATAATTAGACGGGTAATCGAGATCGGAGTTTCGAAGTATTACGGCAGTCCGCAGTTTAATATAAGCTGGGCGATCCTTCGTAACTTCCTCCTGACCTCGTCTTTCACCAATCTATCCAAGATATTATCACTCGTGTTCAGATTGCAGAATTTACTGTCACTACACACGCGTTGAGTTTCGCTCAAAACTATAAACTAATTCACATTGTGTGTGTAAATACTTTTCTGTAGACAGTAATTGATCTACAGATCTATGAGATTTACAGACCGCGCGATATGTGTTATACTTTATATCAAAATTATTATCGAATTAATTGAAAAACAATTGCCGTGAGTGTAGTGTCGATCTGACAAATTGACTTCAACAAACTGCCGCAAACTACGAAGGTCTCGACACGACCTTCGACACTCGTCTCGGTATGGTCACCGCGCGTTCGTCGTCGCGCGTTTTTCCCATAAAAACAGGGTGTATACGGGACTCGAACGGGATCTCTCGCGTGTGACTCTGCGAGATTTTTCGAGGGTTTGGGTGACATAATGAGGCGGATCGATTGCCCGGGTGCATTACCATCACAATGGCGGATACCCCCCGGAGACGCCTATGCCTAACACAATTGATAGACGGCAGGAATTTCGGAAGAAAACGGGAAAAACGCGGGGAACTCTGCGATCTGCGAGAGTAGAAAAAGGGAAAAGAAAAGAGAGACGGGGCGCGAGAGAGAGAGAGAGAGAGAGAGAGAAAAAGACGGAAAGGGAGAGCGCGGTCACACCAACGGGCTTATTAGTCAGCAATGTGATCTATTTGCCCTGTACTCGCATAAAGAACCTACATTATTGTGCCACTATGTTACGAAGGAGGGCGTTATTGCCCAACAGGGACCTCCAGTTAGGCTTCTACTACGAACCCGCGTGGCGACGTATGGTGTACGGTTATAGGCACCGTTCTTTCTCTCTTGTCTCGTTCCGCGCTCTCCTCCATCATCGACCACCCGCGGGGGTCTTGCTAATATGCCGGTAATATTTCCTCCATTCCGGATATCGCTTTATTATTTCCTGCCGGCACGCCACGGTTATCGACAATGAATTCTACATACGCGGAGAAATAGCGTGAGAAATTTCGGAAGCAACGCGAAATGTGCATATATCACGATACTTTCGTCAAACACGATCGCGAATCAATTTGTTTTTTCTTTTCTCGTAGAAATATTATATTTTAGTACGTGTGCGTTTTTATTTTTTATTTTTTTGTGATATATCTAACTTTATATTTTATAATGAAAATATTTAATGTTGCGAAAATATTGAACGGAGTTTTTTGTTTGATAATAATTTAGCGCCCTTGCAGACACGCGATAGACGAATGTCGTCAGTAACAGAACGGCCTCGGTTTCCATTGTCAGTTTTGGTCGCTCGGACTGGTAGGCATTGTTTAGCGTTCCGCGGATTCAGCTTCTGACTCATGCGATCGGCTCCCATCCGCAATAACCGAATCGAATCGACCGTCCTCCGACTCGCTCGTTTTGGTTCTCGCACCTTTGCTTATACGAGTGACAATGACGTCACATAAGGAACAAGGAATTTCCATTGTTCTCGACGACGACGCCGCGACGAGCGTCGACTTTCGCGGCGAGACTTTCACGTAGCCGCGGCGGTTGCGGAGAGCAACAAGGTGTGTGATCGCTGTGGTAGATCTCGGTATAAAAGAGAACGAGCGCCGGCTTTCATATCTTTTGCTTGATTCGACCTAGAAACTGCCTTGTAGTTCGTTTCGTAAAACTTTCGGTCGGCGCGATACTCCTCGCGTTATTTTGCTGGAAGAGAAGTTCAGCTTATCACGGAAAGTTTGACAGAGGTTTCTCTGCCGGGAAAGGGAGGCGAGGATCGCGCGCAGAGCAGCGAAACGCTTTCGGAAAATCCATAGCGTCAAGGAATATACAGGGTTCCGCTGTGGCGGTACACAATGGCGCGTTGTAGAAAGGCAGGGTGATAAGAGAAGCGAGCGGGAGCGAGCGAGATCGTCGGCCGGACAAGAGAAAAGGGGAGAAGGTGTGAGAGAGAGAGAGAGAGAAAGAGAGAGAAAGAGAAGCACAGAGACGCGGGGAGAGCTTGCGGCGTCGGTCTTTGCCCCGAGTACGTGCTTCGAGTGACAAAGCTTCCAGCATGAGACCGACCGACCGACCGACCGTACGAACGCCAGAACGATACGACGCATCAAGGTCCTCGACGATCGATAGACAGACTCGACTTCAACCTGGAACTATCCTTGCGCGCTCTTTTGTGCCTCTGTTTAATATTTCGTCCGTACTACCTACCTGCGGATACGCGCCACGTCTATGTGTCATAGCCGGGGATGTCTCTCGCGTGTCGCTATTCCGTCCGCGGATCGGTAAAAAATAACAGCGAATTCAGTAAAGATGTAATTTTTGAGAGATTATACACACGCCGTCGTTTTTAGTATTTAAATAAAGTTAATCATCGCGTTTTAATTTTAATCTGCAGAAACTGTTGTTTCTTTTTACGAATGTAAAGTATATTCTCTTGGCGCACTTCTTTTGTTCCGACAAAAACTTACAGCAAACTTTCACTTTTGAAAGTGATATCTCGATTAAGCTTACAATTCCGCGATAGTCGACAATGGCGGATTAGATGGAGAGAGGCGGTTGGTAGGTGTCGGCAGATCTGTATCTGGCTCCATCGAGCTGGTCGCGCCCGCTCTCAGGAGCGTGAAATGAAATTTGACAGATCAGACCCTCTCGCACTCGGCTTCTCTTTTCGTTCCCCGTCGCCCCCGTGCTCGGTCGTCTCGTTCTTTTCGTCGCAACCTCGAGAACTGCAAAATGGCGTTGGCGCTTGTCCCCCCTGGGTCCCCGCACCTTCGTCGGTGCCCCACGGCATCGACAGGCAACTACAAACACCTCTGTCCCTCACGCGCAACGTGGTCCCCCCTCTTTCTTTTTTTTTTTGCTCTCTCTCTCTTTCTCTCTCTCGCGGCGCACCCCATTTTATACGATTCTCTTTTATCTGTTACTTCCCTGTCGCCGCCGCCACCGCCGCCGGTTATGCTCCCCCGGGGCATCCGCTGGAGAGAGCGGGTCTCCTTAGTTCCAACCCGACACCTTTTTACAAATACATCACACGGCCTTCTGGCCCTTTGCCGCTTCTCACTCCAGATCCCCTCCCTTCGTCGTATCGCTGTCCCATCGTAACGCTTCGTTGTGCCGGAGGTGGCGCGTGGTGGGTGCCCCCATTTGCTTAAGCACATCAAATGCTCCAGGCCACTCGGCTTTCGCTCACTTTGCGCACCAGGTACTTACCGTAACTGCGTGAGCTTTGCGGAGTCATCGGGGGATCCGAAATTGCGGAAGAAATTGCAGTCGCGAGTACTTCAAATTCTACACTTTTTGTCAATGCAGTTGATCGCAAAGTTGACAAGAAAAAAAAACAAGAGAAAATTTTTTATACAGCAATATTTAGAGATATATCTTTCTAATAATCGATTCTTTTTTTCCTTCTGCTTCGGCGAGCAAGAACTAGGTAACGTGTCGTTGCGCAGCGGGAATATCCTGATGCGATTTCGTCGAAACCTAACAATCTTTTTTTTTTTTTGTCTCGCCCTGACACCCCTGTCCGTCGACATAAGTAACATAATCTGCGATCAAAGTGCGGGAACGTCATCGTCCGCCGTTGACGATCGTCATCACCCCGCCTCCTTTCTCGCGTCCAAACATCCGATCGTGTGACAGCTGTCCCCGCATCGGAAACCAAATTATATATACTCAAAGGATCGCTGATCTCTATTTAGATTCTTATCTTTCGCGCCGTGACGCAACACCCAGAGATGTCGTCGTCGGCGGTGTGTCCAGTGACTGTGATCGTTATTAGCACCTCGATAACGAAGCGCTATGGCGTTCAATAATGGAACGTGTGAACGCGAAACGGACATGCGATTTAATCGTGTTACTTTGAAAGCATCGATTAAAACTAATGGAGACATGTAGTTTTTACTATATATGATGGCGTATTTGATTACGGACTGGATGCGACATTTCGTTTCTTTCCGGGATTTTTTATTAAAAAAAAAAAAAAAAAAGAAATTTGTCAGAACAATAATTTAACACGTTCTTGTTTCCTTCCTTCATCACGTCAATCATCTCTGCTATCTTCTGCAACTTCTCGTCGTTTTCTTTTTTTTTTTTTTTTTTTTTTTTTTTTTAAGTGACGAAACGAGGAAGAAACGAAATGCTGAAACATAAAATTGAAAAGTTTGACGTACGGCGGTTTATGGGAGTTTTAGAAGGTAGTAAACTCGCGCGTTATTCCTCCTTTTCTCCGCGCGGGTCGTTATATTTTTCTTTTCGCAGTTCACGGGTTCTCTCCGCAGTGGATTTTTGTTGCCACCCTCGTTGCCGGGATGTTTGTCGTTCAAACGAAACCATTTTCTCTCTTTCTCAGTTTGCCTTCTTCTCTCTCGTTTCTGTCTTTCTCAACGTGAGTTACTGCTTCGCCACTCGCGCGATGATTTATCGCGAATCATCGTCTCCGTTTCTTGATTACAAACATTTACTCTCGTGATTGATTTGCGTTCCGTATCATAATGACAAACTTTCGAATGTTTATAATTTGTGATAATTCTTCAATATAATAATTATATAGTAATAAGTAAATCTCGCAAAAAAGTGAGAAAACACATGCAACTTTGCATTTGTCACGATTCTGCACAAATACAATTTCCTCTTTTACGAACTTTGCCTGTACGGAATAAATTTTTAAACCCGGCGATAATTAGCACGGGACGAGGAAGTGTACACGAAGGGGCGCGCTTTGATAGAGCCTACTCGCGAATAAAGAAGTTGTTCGGCATTCCGATCTCATTGAGCGCATTCCGAGATCCCCGTTAACGGAACGGTTAATTATCAGAGGATTTTTCGGCTACGCGTCGGCCGCACCGCCCTCTCAATGCCGGCGGACCTAAGGGGTTAGGCGATGAACTTCGACTCGGTAATGAAGCGCTTCCCCTCTTTGCCTAAACGAGTCGTCGCCTCTGCTTCGGATATATTTTATTGCGCGGCCGGTCTGGTTTATTATCGCCACGGTTCGCGCGGCCTCCGTCTCGCTCTTCGTTTCACGACGTCTTCGTCACTCTTATTCTTCGCTACACAGCTTCACCTCCCTCCGAACGGAGCGAGAGAGAAACGTTTCTGCCTAGATCAACCCTTCCTCACGCCCGACGACGACGACGACGATTCCGACCCTCGGAAAAACAGTGGCGCTCAACGAGCCGTGCTGTCGCGCACGAGTTCGCGCGAAATAAAAGGGTTATATGACCGTACATCTTATACACCCCGGAGGTGCCATCGTGAGAAGCATGTTTCCTTCGAGCTCGCCTGGACACTTTGCTGACCTTTTGACACGTCGAATTATACACGTCGCGATTCGTTTGAGAACTTTCTGTATTTTTACAAATCGAAAATAGTTTCTCAATTAAACGGGGAAAATAATTTCTTAATTAGAAACAGAATCTCGTGTGTACAGACATGCATGGATATACGTTGATATCAGTGAAACAAGCTCAACTCATCATCTATTCAAAAGAGCACGTACGACCGTATCGTGAGTTAACAATGCATATGATGTCGCGTTGATAATCGCGCGCGCTAACTTTTTAAGTGAGTTTACATGAAATAAATTATCTGCGGAATATGAGAACCGGCGGCTTTTAACGGTACGAGCTTAAAACTATAATGCGCCCTAATCCGGCAATATCTCATGCTGTCTTGCGGGATTCGTCGCTCACGCACAGCCGCTCGTCCCTATTTAGTGGATCATATATATTATACCATTCTCATCGGCGGATCAACCCCTCTCGTCGAACGACATTCTATCTTTCGCGATTGCACGCGAGATAATTCTCGGATAGATCGTCAATTCTCATAATAAATCTCGATTATCAACGAAAAAAAAAACAAAAAAAAAAAAAAACAAATTTGTCAATCTCGAATTTTGTTACATTTGATACGATTTATCGTCGTGGTTTTGATTTTTGTTTATCCCCCATATCGCACGATCTTGCGTGCCACTCTTACAGTAGATCTGAGAATGCCTGAAGTAATCAAAATCCGGCGTTTGCGAGTGTGAATAGTCACAAAGAGGTGGAGAGAAGAAGGATGAGAGAGCGTCGTCTTAGCACCGCATCGGCATCTGTTCGCGAAGGAATTACGACGTAACTTTGTCTCCCAAGATAGCGCGACGGTTCCTCTGGAGCTGAGTGCTACCCTGGATAGAGTGTAGGAAACGATGGAACCCGTTGGGTGAGAGGGACGGGGAATAGAGGGACACGAAGGTTACGAAGGAGATGGGGTAAAACCGAGAAAGAGCGGATGGGAAAGAGAAACGAGGAGAGATCGAGAGCAACGGGCGACCGGTAAGCACGGGAGTGTGCATGATGGGTGAGGCTCCTCCGAGGCTTGAGTTTCCATTGGGGTTGGTTCTTGCGATATAAGCTCTCGCAGCCACAGCACCGCCACCCATCCTGGGCCTGCCGCCCCCCGCGCCCCCCGTAGACCCGGCAGAGCCCTTGCGCCATCTCTCGCCTCCCACACCACCACGCAGTTCGCCCGCAGACCCCTGCGAGACATACAGCATACCCACTATCACCCACAGATAGTGGTGGTTCGGGTCGTCTCTCGGTGTGCTACGGGGTGTCGCGAGCCTCATACATATTCAGCGGATGCATCACCCTCCTCCCACACTCACCCTCCGTCGCGCACCCCTCTCGCCGTCTATCCTCGTCGCCCCGCGCGATCTCCACCCGAACCACCATCGGTCATCTATTGCCCCGACGTTCCCAAGGGCCCGCGCCATGCCGGACGTGGACCAAACTTTCCCCGGCCGCTCGCTAAACTCGAATTACGGAGCAGTTTTCGAGACCGATTGATGTTTAGGCGTTTTATCAAAACCGAAAAGCGCCGCGGGAGTCGGCCGTTCCCGTCGAGCCGACGCTCGGCGTCGCGCTTTGTCGTTCAACCGATAGGCTTCCGAACTTCATATCTGCTCATCGCGCATCGTCTCGTTCCTCCGGTCTCGCATTTCGAACTTCCACTTCCGCGGAAGATCGATACATGCGAATCAACTTCGTCGTGAGCATCGACGTAAACAATATGGATATATCTTTTATCTTACACATGCACACTTTTTGTTAGAAACATGTTGCAGCAAATGTCTGTAACTGTAACAGATATCGAAAACAAAGTATATTGCATATCTCTTCACGTATACATACATGATGCGAGCTCTCTGATATAGAGAAAAAATGTATGTATATATATTCTTCTTTCTCTCTCTCTCTCTCTTTTTTTTTTATAAGTCTCGTTATCAGTGTGTACCGATGCGAGATATCTTTTTTTCGATAACAAAAAAAAGTGTGCCGCGTGCTTGTCCCGCGAACGAAGTGTTTAACGGCGGTCGCATAAATATTTACACCCGCTCCGGTGTTTTTAGCCCGCGCGCGGAATCGAGATTACATCCGAATACATATGTAACAGTTCGCAACGATATTAGCAGCATTGCAGTATTTATGAAGCGAAGTTACGCCGAGTGATTTCCATCGCGTGGTAACAAATTCCTGGTCGCTGTGCATTAAACGCCTAGCGATGACGCATTTGTAAAAAAACCCGCTCGAGTTTTCTTCGTGGCGATCTTTCGAATAATCGTCCGAGTGTCGATCCGGCGGTCAAATTATTCCAAATTAATCGCGATTTAAACACGCGATCGAAGTTTCGTCGCGTTCTAGCACGTATAGTTCGATTCACCGGCAAAAATTCCATCGCGCTATTCTTTCCAACGATTGACGGAGCAAATCAGCTGGGAATTCTGGTAGCAAATCGGTCGCGAATTTATTTTCGCTTCGCGTTCGCTCGCACTCGGGAGACAAAATCTGACACGCGAGAGAAGCACGGCTGTCGACGACGCTTGCTCATAACACGTTCTGTGGCGTCGAAGTGCGCAAACGCGATCGCTGACATCCGACGCGACAGAGCGGCCATTTACATAATAATCCGAGCCGCGGGAACGACACGTAATTGATATAAATACGCCGGGCGATGACGGTACCGACAGACGTACGGCAGACCGTGGCCGCTGGCCAACCTATGGTATCCATGGACTGGCTCCGCATAACTTAGCATAAATAATAAATAATATTGTGAACGCGCGTGCCGGTGTTAACGCATGTGCGTCATTAATACGCACATCCTATCTTCCTCTCGCTTTCTCTTTTACACATCCGATCCCGCCGCCCCGTTGTATAATCCCTCCTCTCCCCGCGCGATTCGCGTACATAGTATTATATTATACTATATATCTACACTTATGTGCATGTACCTGCCAGCTCGCATCTGTCTACCTTTGCCATCGACGCGCGCCGTCTCGCCGAGTTCATCGCTACGAGCACGTACTATGCAATTCGAGGAGACGATTTATGCATCTTCGATGTATGCTCATCAAATACCAACAATTGCCGTGACGTTCGTATTAACCGCGATCGAACTTCATGCCAGGGACAAGTCTATGTGTCTAAACTGATGAAATTATTATTTAACCGATTTTTTTTTTTATATATATATATTCTGCGCGAAGTAAGTGTTGTTCGACGAAATTTTTCGAATTCTTACGTTATAAGAGGAAAATAGACTTGCTGACGCGCGAAAACCTTCGTTAGCTTCAAACCAGAAAAGCAAACATCATAAATTGCTGTCGCGCGAAGATATCGTCGCATCGAATTTTTATGTTAGCCGCGAGTAAACATACTTCGCAATGGCAGTTATTCGGCTTATCGCTGCGTTAAAATGCAAAATTCAGAGAAGCGGCTGCATTTAGAAAAAAAACATTATTTGTATTAAAAGCTCTCTCATTCTTATTTATAATTTTATTTTTGTCTTAGAATTTTGCTTTTTTTTTTTTGTATTTTTCAACACTCTGAGTCGCGTAACCTTATTTGTACATGTACATAACATTACAATAAAGATATATTTTACTTTTTTACCGATAAAAGTGAATACTAGCTCATGTTTTCTTCTGAATTTCCTGGAAAAGATTCAAAAAGTGCATTGCTAAACGTTCTAACCACCCGCATAAATAACCGGAGCTGTTATTACTCCTCAAATGTCGTCACGCGAGTAAATTATAGTATTCGAGTAAAGTATGTTACATCTTGAAGTGTGTTACTCCACGTTTACTCCGATGCGCGATACCGCGCATCTTTGTTGTGTGTTGCCAATAATAAGATTCGTCTGTACTTTGTCATTACGGTGATTACGTTTAGTTGGCTAGTCTCTTCGCTTACACCCGTATTTTCTTCACCACTCGGAAGAAACGAGTTCTCGCCTCTGGGCGAGATTTCGTAATACATTACAGTGCGGTCCGAAGCTGTTAAAGCCGCGAGACGTACGCAAACTGCTGCGCGTCGATCCGTTCTCTCGATCCGTTCGCGCGATCCCAGGTATCTCTCGTGGTGGTAATGATTGAGGAGGAAAGCGCACGGTAGTCGACGAAGTAGCCGGGTGTCTCTTTCGCGTGTAACCGAATAGCGATGCTAATCTTGTCGCGGTACGTGGATACACGGAACGGAAAAGAAAAAGACAGAGAAAGAGAGAGAAGGGAGGAAAAAAAGAGAAAGAAGAGAGAGAGAGAGAGAGAGAAAGAGAGAGAGAGGAATCCAGCCCTGCGTGTCTCACACCCATCCAGGTCCGAGTTCCAGTTCCAGTTGCAGGGCCGGCGGCGGCGGTGGCGACGACGGCGTCGTCGTCGTCGTTGTTCTACCCGGGTGTTCGCTTCCAGTCCCTAATACCCTTTATCGCGAATTAAGATGTTGTCGGGGTGTGGTAGCCGCTCGTTTCCTCTTTCCCCGAATCGGTCGAGTTGATTCGTCCAAAGTATCCCGCAGGTACCAAAACACACGAATAACGAAGGCACGCGTTACCAGGAACGAGAGTAATGAGTAGCGCGGCTACCATCGAGTTATAGCGAGACGGATCGTTGAAGACGATAAAGCGTTCGTTGAAGATAAGTGAAGGACACGCAATGTTACGCATCTCTTTTACTCTCAGTGTGTACAAAATATAAGTTTCAGAATAGAAGAGATGTAAGGGATTAGACAACCTGGCGGCTCTTCTCCGTTTCCTCGGCAGATATATATTATTACGTCTGTCATACTTATATCAGAAAGAACGAGGGAGAGAGAGAGAGAGAGAGGGAGAGAGAGAAAGATTCGAAAGCGTCTCGCGATAGTAATCTCTATGGTTCATTGGTTCGTATCGATTTATAACGAGCGGCGTATTCGCGGCGAATGCAGTAGCAGCGCGCATCGTATCGTCGCTCTATCGTCTTTCCCTCGCGCAATCGGGAAGCTCAACGCGCGCCAACCATCTTCCGCGCAATATATATATATATATATATATATGACGACGTAAGAGCCAGGGGCCGTTGATGCACGATGCCCCATTACTTCCTGGCACGCCGTAAATAACCGGAGAGCGGCATTTGCGTGCCGCGTAGTAAACATTCAATAAACGGCCGAGATCCGTTTACGGGAATGCATAATGCGCTGGCGGAAAGTCGACGACGTGCCGAGACAGTTTTCGGCTTGGGATCGCGGACCGATTCCAGACCGCCCCATGAGAAAGTGCCGGCACGGGGTTGAATGTTGGAAAGGAGAAACGCGACTAACTGCGGCTACTTACGCGAAAAAGAGCGTGTGGTGCGAAAGAACGAATAACACGCGAGAATATCGAGGGACGTAATCGCTCGAGTCGTTTCTGTATATGTGTATATGTATATATACATATGTGTATATACAATATAGATATATATATATATATATGTATATGTGTGCGTCAGTCCGTAACTTAGGATAATGGCACTCCCGCTCGTATCTGCATATCGGTTATCGGTCCCGCCACGGCTCAGACTCTGTTCGTCCTTGTCGCTGCCGAAGATCGCACCCAATTTGCGGACGACCGAAATCGCAAAACTCCAGACACTGATATCCGTGCGTCTGTGAATTTTCAAATAATATTTTACAAGAAAAGGTTGGTTTTTTTTTTTTTATTGGAGGAAATATTTACTTTATCGAGAAAACAAATCACAGAGAAAGAGAGAGAGAGACGTTGTAGATTTCGATTCGATAACAAACTTGACACTTGATAAAAAAAATTACAAAACGACAGAATTCGAGAAGCGATTGTCGTTACATCTGCATTCCATTAAAGATTGATTACCGATCTAATTATCGATATATTGCTGTAACCACGTAATTTCTGTTGCGGAGGAGCGTGTCTCGCGGATTTGCGATCGACGGCGCGTTGGCTCGCGCGAATATCGATTAAACCGGAACCCAGTTAACTCGAGCGTTAACTCAAAGTCAGATTCTGCGATTTCTCAAAGCCCGTCTGCAATCACGACGAGTCGGTTTCTTTTCGCCTCGGCCGAATGTAACCTGCGATAGACGATCGTCCGGATGCTGAGAAGATTGCAGGAGCGGAGCAATTTATCCGCGATCGCCCCGGAGGAACCGATGATCCATGAGTGGCCGGAGGGCACCGAGTAATCCGGTCGGTAATCAAGAACCGCGGCGTCGGTCGTAGCGATCGCCGGAGTGCATTCGCGCGGACAGGTTTATCAATGCATATTGGAAACAAGTTGGCCGTTAAAGAACGACCCTGCGCGGTCGCGGCAAAAAGAAGACGATCGACGACGCGCTCGATCTCTTTTTCTACTTTCTCCCTTGGAGTATCGGTTTGTCGTTCCTCGCGGTACAGGTCTCTGTTCTCTGCGCGAGAGCGCGGCGTCCTGAAATATGCCGTGCGTTGTGAGTTAGTTTAATATGCAAATGGCGGGAGAGATAACGGACCGATCCGCGAAGAGTGGAGAAGGCTAAGTCGTGATTCCGGTAGCCGTGTCTTCCCAGCCCTGTTTGTCTCTCCTTCTTCTTGCTTGCTTGCTTCTCTGCCCCCGGTCTTACCGAGCGACTGTAGAAGATGAAGAGCGTACGTGGGAGGAAGGGAAAGAAAGAAAGAGAAAGAGAGAGAGATAAAGAGAAAGAGAGAGGGGTTAAGAGAGCAGAAAGAGGAGAAGAGCGAATCTCGCTCGCTCGCTCCCGATGAGTGAATTGAGAGATAAGCGGCCTATGCTTAGCCCCCCACGGACGCTCAGGGACGCATCTTTCTTCAGAAATCGATAATGTGACAAGATTTCTTTCCCGGGGACGTGTCTCGCCGGAAAAAATCAATCTCTTTAATAAGCTATTCGTGATTTATACGAACAATCGTCTCGACATTCCATCGATTGTCTTGTAGTGTGGACACTCGAGAAATAGCAACATATCATAGCATTTTCCGAAGCTTTTGTACAACGAAATATCGAAATGTACTAATTTTTCAATCTGTATGCACAATTGAAAAACACTCTTTGACCAACATCACTTAAAATTCATCCTACACGAAGCGATACATTGCCAGCAGAGAGTCTACATCCCTGGTCATTTAATCCTGTAATGGTCTGTCGAAGATGCGAGCGTGTCGTGCGGAGGTGTATCTGCTCTCCGCCATCCTGCAGCGCGGTCATCCTTCCTCTCCTCCTCGTTCTGGCGTTCTCGACCGCAAAGCGTGATCGTCGCTTCGGAGAGGTGGTGAGAAGAGCAGCGATCGTCGTCGTCGTCGTCG